>NW_023591134.1:0-41925 GCF_014843425.1 Jatropha curcas
AGAGAAGATAATTTTAATTTATAAGTGAATTTAGAATGTCAAATTTTGTAAATTAAAATAACAATAATAATTACTATGGGAACATAAAATAAATAATAAAGTTTCACTTAAGAAATGGTTGTAAAAAAAATTTATTAAGTACAAAATCTAGTTCTTCATAAAATTAAAAAGTTTTTTTTGGAAATTCATAAATATAGAGCTTTTTACATATATTTTAAATAATCTCTGAAATAAAAAAGAAAAGTTTTTTAAAAAAAGCTTGACTTGGGCACCTTCCTTTTCGCATTTCATTTTTCCTTTTTTTAACAAATTTTTCTGTATTTTTTAATTAACTTAATTTTCATTTATTTTTCAACAAAACCATTTTTTTTAATAAATTTTCTAACAATTTTCATCGGATTAAATCTATAGATATTTTTAAACCCATTTTTTGAATGTTTTTCCTTATGAATAATCTTATAGAAAATATTTTCCCTTTTGAAATTTTTTTTTAAGCCTTAATATCTATGTAAACAATAGCTTATAAAACGCAATCCTTGCCCTCGTTAATCTTCTTTATCTTGCTTAATTTTTTTGTTTTTAATTTCTTACAGTTTGATATTTTTGTCATTGCAGGGTGTTGTGTTTTTTTAGGACCGAAGGCTGCAAAGTTCTTCTGAATATTCTTATGTTAACCAACTAACCCTATAATAGAGAGATCAAGTTCTGCTGTCACTTTGGGTAAATAATAGAGCCCATATTATGATACTATATATTTTATGTCATATATTTTGGTAAAATTAATTAATTAAATTGAATGAGTGTATTTTTTGTTATAGACCTGTATCTCAAACAAACTTTGCCGTATAATTATATTCCAAGGAGTCCGCGTTCATGACTGTAGTTCTGAATTAAAGAGCAATGACAACTTTGGTAAACAAAAATGCGTGAAACGCTTCATTTATGCTGGCTCTTTTTCCCGTGAAGTTTATAAGGTGTGAAACCTCCTGAAGATTGTGTTAACAAGGTCTTTTTGAGTGCTAATAACTCTAACCATTTATACCCTCAAGTGATGGTTTTCCCTATTAAATGTTGGAATGATAGAGTTCATGATAGTCCTCCCCTTTAATTTATGATTTAACTTTTGCTTGACAATTCATTCACAGTGTCCCTTACGGTTTTATATAATTTTTTTTTTTCTTAGTTTCCATTTACTTTGTAATAATTTATAGTGGGTAAGGATGAATAGTGGTTGTTTTGGTTTTTATAGATCTTGGCGTTTAGATCTGTTTTTTTAAGGATTTCTATCAAGCAGATTTGGAAATGAAAGAGGATAGATAACACCTCAAATAGAGGGTGAAAGTTCGTTCAATGTCTGAATATGAAGGCAAAGTTTGAAATGAATCCTGCAGTTTTTGGTAAATAAGTTATAAATCCCTCTATGAAATACTTTAATTCTTTAAAAAAATAAAGGTAATAAATGGGAAGCAAGAATTTCCAGGAATATTTGGAAAGCAATTTCATTTCTGAGGCAGAAGAGCCGTTTTTTCTTAAAAAAAATGACACTGTTAATATTTCTAAAATCAACATTTAAGAAAATTAATTTAAATTTGATACTTAAATAATAATGACCCACATATTGTATAGGCCCAATAGTCCAATGTAAATGAAACAAATTAATAAACCTTTTACAAACGCTTTACTATCAGGGGATTTAAATATTTTTAGCAACTTAATTAATGACTAAGTCCCTTCCTTTTTTTTTTTTTTTTTTTTTTTTTTGAAATAATAAATTCCTGTTAGTTATATGCCTTATAGCCAATTTGAATTAGTTTTATATTTTGGATAATAATATTTTATTATAATAACAAACATTTATTTATCTTTTTATATTCTCTATTGCTTGAATCTTCCGTAAAAAGATAAAAATACCATGAGATAATACTGCTTTGGGCGAAATAAATTAAAATTAATGTGATTAAATTATGATTTATATTTTGTATTAACGCAATATCTCTGAATATTCCTGAAATCAATGTTCTCCTCATTATTGGGATAATGATTAGAGCTATTGAAAAATTAGTACATATTATGTTCTTTTCTTAAGGAAGCAGCCTGTTTTCTCATGAAGCTGAGATAATATGTGATATCTAAAATTATATATTAAGATGCTTGTTATTTAAACAAAGTCCATTGATTTGACCCGCCATGAAGAATTTCATATGGAGAGTTACTTGTGTCTAATTGAATCTCAAGTGATGATTGTGTAAGTGATCCTTTGACTTCAAAGTTACTAAGTTAATCTTGTATGGGGATGAATTATTATTTTGATTCTTCATTCTAAATTATTTTCATTCATGAATAATAAGCCAATGATTTTTTGACATAGTAAAGAACTGTATGGAGATACTTGTGTAATTAAGAAGAGAATTCATCACTCTAAGGTAAATCACGCGAAAAAATATTCTAATTGTTCTAATTGTTCTCTATTAGCAAATTAGATTTGGAATATTCAAATTCAAGCTAATCAATAGTTGAAATTAATAGAAATTAAAAATGAATTTAGTAAAGCAGACACAGCTTCGTGCCTAATTAACTAAATTACAAATTAGTGATAAGAGATATTAATTTACACTGATAAATCATGCACTTGAACTTTGACTTTCCCAAATATTTGGATAATTTTGAATATGTTGCTAGACAATGTACTTGATTTTAAATATTAATTAATTATTTAATTTATATTTATTGCTAATAAATTTAGAACCTAGAAGGTCATACACATAAAATTGATATGAGAAAGAGAAAACGAGAATCGAATCAAGTATTACTTGTTATAAATTAGTTTGAGACATTAAAGGCCAAATTATTAATTTATATATAATTACAATTTTACCTAAAATTATTAAAGTATTGATTAATTGATTTAGGTCTAAAATTTATTTAAAGATAAATTTTAGAATAAATAAACCTAATATTTTTTAATTAGATTTTGGTTTATTTAAATAGTAAATAATAAATTAATTGATTAAAGTTTGAAAATTCTATTACATATATGTATATAACATTTATTATTTAATTGTTTAAAATAAATAAATAGGCACATATAATATTTTATTTATAATTTATTTATTTAAAAGGTTTAAATAATAATTATAATTTATTTATAACCTAGGGTTTTTTTCGTATATAAGGTTTTAAGATACAGTCTAACTGGATGTTGTTTGCTTATAGCCACAAACTAAACCTAGAGCTTAAAGGATAGTTTTAGCACCATCATACACTCTGATCTCTAAAATAGTTTTAGAGTTTTTCGATTGTCATTCGTGTAGATACTACTAGAAGTCCCGACACTTTTTGGACGACTTGTGGTTTGCGATTAACCAAGCTACGTAGATCAAAGGTTTAGAAAAAAATCTGCTAAAGAGGTTATTCTTCTAAAATAATTTTTATTACTTAAATCATTAAACGGATCCCTGTTGGTATAATTATTTTTGTTATAATGTATTTTATTCCGCTCGTATTATTATTATTGAAACCCCAACAGTGGAAATCAAGGCCATCGCATTTAAACGTTTAAAAAAATGTAAACCAATATAATTGATTAATTGGGATTAAAAGAATTCAAAAGCCATTGTTCATTGAACCTCTGGTTCCAGTTCACGGAACCGATGGTTCAAAATTTTTAAAAATGTTTAAAATATGAACCCGACCCTTGAACCGCCGGTCGCGGTGCGGTTGCCGATGAACCGACGGTCGATCACAGTTTGCAACGATATAATGTTTTTTTTTTTTAAATCTACTTCTAATGTTATACATCTTTCTTCCGAAAATATACTAATGAGTTTATAAAAAATATTGTACATTTTATTTTAAATAAATTTTGAAATGCTCATACTCGTAAGAATAAAATAATTAATTTACAAATAATCAAATAAATTAATGCACTTTATTTGGTTTAAATGTTTATTAACAAAATAAAATTATAATAAAATTTTGAAAAAATGCTTTCAAAAAGAATGTATTTTAAACTTAGTAAACAATTTAAAAAGGGTAAAAAAAAAAGTGAAAAAACAATAGAAATCTTAGAACTAATAATTTCTCTTCTTTTTTACCAATTTTAACTTTTAGATTTTTAACTTTTAAAGTAAAGTGTATTTAAAAAAAAAAAATCTTAAGTAAAGTATATCATGTAGTTAAATATTATTTGAGAGAGACATTTACGAGATGTTATAAAATAAGGTTAAAGTGATTATTATTTTTGAAAAATAAAAAATAGAAAATTTTTTGTTCGAACCAACTGTACGATTTTGGATTCCAATTCCGATTCATCTATAAGTACGAATTCGATTCTGGTTCAAAATTGAACCGATGGCCATGCTTAACTGAAATTACAAACTTCACAATCAATTTCACTTTGAACAATGTAAAAGTTATCAGTAAACCAAGTAGAAGTTAAACCGAGTAAGAATTTGAATGGATAAGACTTGGTTAAAGTTTTTTTAGTATTCTCGAAATTAACTCATGAATTTATGGAATAAATAAAAAACCTCATTAAGTTTTTTTGGGATGGAAAAATTTAAATAAAAAAAACAAAATAAAAGAGCAAACTACAAATAAAATAAAACCATACGCTTGATAAAATTGAATATGATACCTTGTAATGAGGAATCTGCAGGGAAGAATTAATCCTAAGAAATAGCTTTTTGTATTGTAGCATTTGCAGGAAATAATTCGCCATGAGGAAATCTAATAATTTCCACAACAAATAAATAAAATATAAAAAATAAAAATATTGGAGAAATTTACAAAGATATCTTTAGCTTCCTTGAGCTCTTCTCAAAGTTGAACTTTTTTGTTTTTACTCCTTAACCTGAAATTATCATCACAAAATGTGAAATTAGTCCCCCTCCTGTTTGGCCTCATCCAAAAATAGAAAAACTCAAACAAAATTTTTGAATAAAAGTTTATTGCGTTCAAGATGAAAGCTTTAAGATTTTCATAATAGTAACACCAAAATTAGCCTCTATTACTGCCAAAGGAATAGAAAAACTCTAAATCAAGCCTAGAAAGTGAGGTGTTTTAGTAGAATGAATCAGAGAATAGAGACGATATTAGTGCTGGCTTTCAAATTACTTATAGAAGATATCAATATGGGATATATAGGTATTTTAAATAGATAATAAAGTAATTCAAAAAAAAAATTTTTTTTCAAAGTTGATAAACAAATCCATTTAGAGAAATAGTATTTTCTCTAAAAAAAATATATGTTAAAATTAAAACAGAAAAATAAGAAAAAAAATCAAATTTCTAAAAAAAAGGAAAAATAGAAATGCTAAAAAAATGAGAGCTTCTACATCAAGATAATTTTAAAATAGTTTTTTTGCTTCAGGATTATATATATACTAGGAGGAAGCCCACGCATTGCGCGGGTTGTTCCTTATTATTTTTATTATTATATATTGCATTAGAGTTTTTTTTTTTTTTATTGTTTCATATAAAAATAAATATTTATGAAAAATTCCTACAACTTCAATAGAAAGATGAAAAAAGCAAATAAAAAAAAGTAAATGCATACAATACAAAAGTCCAGACAATAAGTATTAGTTAAATTTTTTTGGCAAAATTAAAATTTCAAAGACATACAAAAATTCTCTATAAAGACAATAACTAAGATATAGAGATGTAAACAATAGATAATTATTAATTAAATAAATGAACACAAAAAATTAAACCATCTAATCTATAACTAAAAGAAATTCAATATCCAATATATAATATAAATATTGTTAATTAATTTCAAACCTAATAGTTTTTTTAAAACTAACAAAATATCTTAAAAATATAAATGAAAAAATTCAAATTCAAATTGAAATATAGATGTAGATACTTATTGTAAATGAATATTAATTTTTAAAATATAATATGAAATAAGGTATCCTGCAATTCCTTTTTAAATTTAATTAAATATATTTAATTTTTTAATTAATAAGATACCTCTGTTATTTTTAACATATTATGAAATTTAATATTTCTTTCATTTTTTCCGTTTTAAAATCAATGATGTAAATATTCAACTTTGCTGAAATAATATAACTTCAAATAGTAAGAGAGAGATTTACTCTTTGATGTAAATGAAACAAATAATAATAAATAATAATAAACAAATAAAATAATATAGATTATACTTATATTTCTCTTTCCAATTTTATTAGCTCAATTTTAGTTTCAAATTCAAATCAAAACCAAATTAATATGAAATAACTAGAATTGCATGCAATATTAACTAAATAATTGGAGAATAATATATAATATAGTATATATATAATAATATATATATAATATATTATATAGATAGATATTATCATAATAATAATAATACATGAATCCAAATAATTATAAATAATTAAAATTTTACACAAACATATATGAATATGAAGCAATGAATGAAAAAATTTACAATTTATAGTTTTATACAATTTTCTAAAAAAAATTTTTTTAAAATACATAAATGGATTTATAGTTAGCTTTTCTTTCATCTTCATCTCCATTAATATGATACACACGACACAAATAATTGGTAACATAATAAAGAAAATATTATTAAAGAAATAAAATTAATGAGGAGAAAAGTCACAGGATGTACAAAGAAAAAAAAAAAAAAACACACACACAAAAGATTTCACAAAAAAGTTAAAAATTTTGAAAAAGAAAAAAAAAAAAGAGCAAAAAAGAGATTAAAGGGTTAACATTACCTCAATTGAAGAAGAAGGCAATTTTATATCTAAATTGGACATACACATATATAAAGAAATAAATAAAGAAAGTAATAATTAAAACTTAAAGAATTAAAAAGTAACAAAAGAGAAAAAAAGAAGACAACCGCTCTGAAAGAAAATCATTAGAATTGAGGTATATAGAGATAGGTATAAGTACATGTAGATAGACATAAATAAGAAAAAAATTTTAAAAGTTTTGAAAGTTTTAATTTCAAAATTAAAAAATTTAAAGTATTAATTATTTAAAATTTTAGATATTGTTGTATATATTAGATTAAATATGGAAAAAGAAATGAATAAAAATTAAATAAAAAATTAAAATTTATAAAAAAAGAAAAATAGAAATGATGTTTATAGAGAGAGTGTCAAGTAAGCTCTTTGGAGATTTTTTTTTTCTTCAGGATTATAAATATATATATAATATATATATATATATATATATATAATATTAAAATTAAATTTTATATCTAATCTAAATTATTTATGAAAAAAGTTATCAATCATTTCTATATTAAAATTAAAATTTATAATCTATCTAAATTATTATGAAAAAAAAAAGTATCAATCATTTCTACTAAGTTAAATTTGGATCAAAAAATTAAATTAATAATTTTTTAAAATTTCAAATCCTTATCCATTTATGACTAAATATGGAGGTTATTTATTGTTATTGATAAAAAAAAATTTCAATACAAAATTGCAAATAAAAACTTACCAAAATGATTTAGTGATAATAATTATCAAGTAATATATAAATATCCATGCGTGAAGCGCAAAATCACTACTAATTTTATAGTAGTAGTCAAAGAAATTCAAGTTCTGCATAGGGTAAGGAAAATGTTCGAGAAACACGAAATCCAATCTCATCTATGCATATGAATAACATGTTTAACTTCACTCCTAACTAATTCAATTTTGATGGATATCTAAATGAAAATATGGATATTTCAACTCAAGAATTCGAATTTAATGATGAAAACAACTCCTAATAAGAGCATAATCAAGGTATACAATTTGTTTGACAGCCAAGACATTTTTCAAGGGATGTCAAACTCGATGAAATTCAATATATAAATTATAAAATGAATCTTTTGGATATAGAAAATTATTGTGCATATTTTTTTATTAAATAATTGTGACATAAGTTAATTGATATTCACAAAATTAGGAAATTTGTACAAAATTTTAGAATATTTTAAACATTTTTAATGATGTTACATATACTTTTAGTGGATTTATTATCTCACATCTCATTTATTTTTGCCTATATGCATTAATATTATCGATACATTTTAGGAATTTGAAAATGATGAATTATTAAAAACTATTTTTTTAATGAAAAAGAAATGGTTATATTATTTTGAAAATATTCCATCCTTTTCTTTATTGCTTGTGCATTTGATTCTAGATATAAATTTGACATATTCTGTGATTATTTGACTCTTTATTATAAAATGTCAAATCTTGATGCAGAAGATCATGTTAATGTAAATGAAATATTAAATGAAGTTAGAAAAAATATTGTAGATTTATATAACTAAATTTGTTTAATATTTTGGTTCATCTACTTTTTCTGATTTTTCTCAAGTTCATAATTAATTATAGGCAACTGAAAGGGTAAGTGTTGCTAAACGTCTATTATTACAAAGACAAAAAAAGACCTAGGAGATCCGCTTCCGGTTCTACTTTGAAACTTCACAATTATCTTAACAATGTTTTCGAGTTTGGTGATAGTTTTGCTGATAATAATTTTTAATTCTAGATTGGTGGAGTCGTCAGGCTAATATGTTGCACTAATAGCAAAACAAATTTTAACAGCACCAGTCTTGACTATTACAATTGAACAAGCTTTTAGTGTGGGAAGACATACTAGATGAAATATGATCTAAAATGGCGCCTGAATCAATAAAAGCACAATCATACTTGGATGATTGACCATGGTTGAATTAAGGGCATAAGAAAAAACCAAAGAAGAAAATAAAAATTTATATGATCTTTTCGATGGGCTCTCAATGGAAATATCTACCGGTACAAAAAAAAAAGACTAAATGAGGTAAAAGGGGAGAAATTAATACAAGATAAGTTGGAACTACGTGCTTTGATTCCTATAACCCCAAGAGATTAGACGGGCAATTTAATTTTTGAAAAAAAAAAAATAAGTTCAAGAACTTTTTTTAATTTTTTCTTAAAGTTCTTTTTAAAAATTATTTCACAAACATTTAAATTTTAAATTTTACAAAAAAATGTTTCCTAATTTTTTTATTTTAAAAATATGCAAACTATCTGAAAAACCGGAAGAAGAATTGTCCAAAATTGTTGATTTTGAAATCGTTAATGAACCGTAACCGATTGGTTTCAAATCGAAATTGAAACCGTCAGTTTTCGACTCGGCTTGAAACCGTGACTACCCCTATCGGCAGCTCCGAAAGGAAACTGACATTTAAAGGCTTGGGGTTGAAAAGGAACTGAGTACAGATTTTTTATTTTATTTTATTTTTTGCAATTGGGAAGTGACTAACAATACAATAGGCATTACATACGAATCAAAATTTAAAGTTATTGAGCTCATTATTTAGAATGATTTTGATGTTTATATCATGTTGCTCTTCATGGGAGATTAAGTTGTGTTCAGGCGCGTGGCTTTTGTTTGTGACAATTAACCTTAGTTGTATCCTAATCAAAGTCTAAATATTTAAAAAACAATAACACTGAACTATTCTTATCTAGCGATCGTGTTAAAGTTTAAACAAAATCATCAAAAACATTAATGAGTCTCGACACCATCCTCAAACAGATAAGAAATTAAACCATATAATTAATTCAAGTCATGATAGAATATCCCTTATTTCGAATGTTATTGTTAAAACATGTTACATAAAACAAAATGAACTTAAGATAATGATTGATTTATTTAAATAATAATAATAAATTCCTTATATCACAATTCCAAATTTGAACTACTATAATGTTATTATTTTTAAAATAATAAACTAATGGAGGCAAAAAAAATAAAAAATAAATATGGACTAATTATAACTTTGAATAAGAATTGTGTAAATATATGATTACTTGAGTTAAAGTCTTAAATCATGGCTATGATTGTGTATTAAATCATTAATTTATATCATTTAATACATTTCTATATCTATATTTGTGTATTTTTGTACATATATAAACATTGTTCTTATCTTCTCCTTCAATTTATTCAAGTATAATAATAATAATAATAATAATAATAATGAAAAATAAACTAGTTATAACTAATTGGAAGAAGAGCTGCGTATAGAAGCTGATTCCAAGTATCAGGAACACCAGCTAGACACCAATGGGTGCAGTCCATATCATTATGGCCTCCATGACCATAAACCGCAGGGTGCCCATCTTTCCTCAGCTGCGAAAGGCTTGTGATATTCAACAATTGGACTGGTTTTAACGTTCCTTTCAATATTTTCTCCAGTACTAGCTCTGCTGGATGTGGACCTGCTGGATAGTTTGACCCATAGAATGGTTGCTTTTGACCTTCACAGGCATTTGCTTTGGGCTCCCCCCATTCTGTTCCACTTTTTGTTTAAAAATAGAAAAACAAAAAAATTACATGTTATTTAAGTATTAAAATTTAATTAAAAGCTTTCTTTGGGTTTAAATATATTATTAATAATTAAGAAAAAAAAATTAAGCTATTTGCAAAGGATAAAGAAGAATTAAAGATGTAAATAGGGTGTCAAAATGGTTCTGCATGTTGGGTTCGATACGAGCCACTTATCAGCAATACAATTAGGGTCAATATGAACACGAACTGTTTAATAATCTTGTTGGACATTTAAATATGAGCGTCACGCGAATATTAAACAAGTAATACGAAGACTATATGTGTAATCCGTTTAATTAAATCTATGAGTAAAAAAACTCAACTAAATTTAATTAAATGTGTTATATACGTATTAGAAACACGGTCACCTATTTATGACATGAATCTATTTAGACTTGACTCTAACTTTTGTTTACAGTCACCTATTTATGACATGAATCTATTTAGACTTGACTCTAACTTTTGTTTACAGTCACCTATTTATGACATGAATCTATTTAGACTTGACTCTAACTTTTGTTTACAGTCACCTATTTATGACATGAATCTATTTAGACTTGACTCTAACTTTTGTTTACAGTCACCTATTTATGACATGAATCTATTTAGACTTGACTCTAACTTTTGTTTACAGTCACCTATTTATGACATGAATCTATTTAGACTTGACTCTAACTTTTGTTTAGTTTTTATATTAGGCAAATCGTATTCTCGTGTCATGACATATTTTGACACCCTTAAATGTGAAAGGAAGCATTCAGTTGGTTGGGTTTATTTATTTATTTTTTAAATCAAAATAATCAGATGTTCTAAAATGAAAAATTGAATCAAATTTGTAAATTTAACTTTAAACTTACTTCGTATGATCTGGTGAAACTCCTTGAAAGAAGAGCATGGTTTTTGTGGGATCTACATCAGTTTCTACCCATTTAGCCCAAGTATTTAAGGCTTTCTCATAGAGTACCAATCTATCCGTGTCTGGGTAAGTAAGGTTGCCCTCCTGCACAAAATTCCATCTACGACAATGTGGAAAAAAGTGATTTAGTAAATAATACTTAGAAAGTATCTAAAAATTAAACTAATTCAATCTAAAAAGTAAGTTAAAAAAAATTGAAATCAATTAATTCAGCTTGGTTCAGTTTTATAAAAAAATCGATTAAATTTGATCTTTTTTATATAGAAATTCAATTTATTCAATCTGTATTAATTCGATTCAATTAGAATTGTGTTGGATTGTAAGTCCAACCCTTGTCACTCACGGTTGCTTTTTTCCTGAATGAAGCCACCAATGCCAAGTATCGAAGATCACCACATCCATCTCTTTCCATAATTTTCCACCTTCAATGGAGTCAAGTTTGAGAATAGCAGTACCATTGCTTGTGGTTACAATGTCAACTAAAAATGCATTGCGAGAGAACATCACTTTCACATCAAATTCCTGCAATTGCACTCTTCATTTCAGCAAAATATATGATTTTTACTTTAAATGCTTGAATTTATACAAGAAGATACCTGAGAATAAAATTGCAGCTTTTTCTTTTTTCTTTTCTTTTCTTTTCTTTTCTTTTGATTATTATGCGATAATAAATAGTATGTTGATTATTATATGACTTGATTAGTGGATTGTATAAAATATGCTCCATTGAATTAATTAATGGATATTAGATTTTTATCAATGGAATAGTTCGATTCTTATACTTATATATATAACTTATATATATATTATATATATTATATATGATATATATATATATATATATATATATTATATATTAATATATATATATAATAATATATTTATATATTTATTTATTTATTTATTTATATTTTGATATAAGCATCCATGTTATTTCTATTTATATATTTATTTATTTATTTATTTATATTTTGTATAAGCATCCATGTTATTTCTAATATCAAATTTTATTCACATATTTTTACTTTGAATTTAAGAATCAACCAAATACAAATACTTTATACTTCTCAGTAAGTTACTTGGAATTAGGGGTGGCCATTTCACTGTTTTTGAAACCGGAATCGGTGGGAATTGAAACCAGAATTAGGGGTCTGTGATTTGATTTCGGTTTCAACTTTTGAGGAATTGTCAATCGACGGTTTCAAGAACCAACTGAAATCGGCAGTTCTCCTAGTTCCAATAATTTTTTTTTTCCTTTTTCAAATATTTTTGTGAAATTTTCAAATTAACTTTCCTAACAACTATATAACGGCTAATTTTAAGGACATATGTGGAAAATTGATTTTTTTGATTTACTATAAATACCCCTTTTCATTTTTTTTTTAAAAAAGTTCAAGCCTTTTTCTAAAAAAATAAATTAAGTTCAAGTCCTTTTTCTAAAAAAAAAAAGGTTCAAGCTTTTTTTAAAATAAATAAATTAAGTTAAGCCTTTTTTAAAAATTTTTTATTTAAGTTTTTTCTAAAAATTATTTCATAAATATTTACATTTTAAATTTTCAAGAAATGTTCCCTAGTTTTTGATTTTATAATCATGCGATTCGCCAGAAAATCAATTGGAGAACCGGTAAGAACCGTTAATTTCGGAACCGTTAAAAAACCAAAATTGTAACCGTTCAGTTTCAAACCGTAATCGGAATCGTAATCGTTCGGTTCCGGTTCTAAATTTTTTGTAACCGAAACCAACGGTTCTAGAGCCATAGCCACCCCTACTTGGAACTATATGTCCTGGAAAGTAAGTCAATGTAAACTAGACGATAACCTAAAATATAAGGGAGCTAGTCTTAAATGTTTAATAGACATGGAATATATGCTTTAATAATAAAACCTACTAGATTTATTATATGCAAACGAGGGAGTGGAGAAAAAAAAAAAATAAATAGAGCAGAGGAATTACATATTGTTGTGAAGTGAAAGATAAAGAAAGTATAATTGAGTTCATGATGAATTATAATAAATTTATTGTTGGGTTTATAAATTATTGAAAAAAATGAACGAATTTTTCTAATAATAAATTTATTATTGGGATTATTAATTTAAAAAAAAAAAGAAACTTAATAAGTAATCAAATTAGAAAATTGATTAAGAATATATAAAAGAACTAATAATTCTACATCAGCAATTAAATTTTTAGCTTTTATATATATTATATAGTAATAGTACATATAATAGATAAATAGATTATAGATATAAGATGATTGAAATCCAAAGTAATTAAATAGAAAGGCAATTAGATAATCACCGGAAAAGTGAAATTAGAGAGCCCTCCAATTCTGACGGACGTATAGTTAGCCTGAGGAACAGCCACATGAAGCAAACATGTGAGCGATTGCCATTGGTTTAAACTCAATGAATCTCCTACAAACATTATGCTTTTCCCTTTCAGTTTCGATAAAAAATCTCTACCGTCAAACCTACACAATTAGCACAAATAAATAGTTAAAACTTTAATTCTCTCAATTTGATGGAAAAGCATTTCAAATTTATTTTGGTAAAATTATAAAATAATTATTATTATAACGATCAGGTGTTGTTAGGTTGGTTTTCAAGTTCTCTCAACTGTAAAAGCTTTTACCTCTTCAATAAATTAAAGTAAATTATTATGTAGTCGTCAATATCATCATTAATATCGTCATCGTCGCGGTCACCGTCGCCAGGGTGTAGACAGAATGGATGAAAGGAACTAAACAACAAATCATTTTCAAAATATATGTGGAGTGTTTGTGAATGAGGGCAGGGAGAACCCATCTGCATTTTCAAAATATAATTGAGTTTGACACCATAATTTTATTTAAGATCTTGGGATAATTGATTATATTTTAATAAAATATATGTTTTGAAAATTGAAAACAACAACCTTAATATTTATTAAATCGGTAAGCAAATTTACGCTTTATACTTTTACTATAGTTGGACACTTTTGGTCTACATTTAAAGATAGTATTTTTATTTTTATGAATTCTTTAATCCCAATATACATAACATCCGAGAAGAGAAGTGGATTTAATACAAATTGTGAAAAGTAACTCTTACTATCATATTATTACTAAAGGGAAAATGAAATCAAGCTTTATCTGTATACATAGGAGTTGAAAGAATCTAATTGAGCTCATGGTTCTCAATTTTTCTTCAAAAGAACTTAAAGAAGCAGGCTAAATCATTAAAAAAAAATCTCAAAAGAAGCCGGCTAAATCATTAAAAAAAATCTCAAAACTTTACGGATAGTTCTAATTGTACACTAAACTTCAACTTTACTTACAATATTCTAATTTCAAATTGTACCCAATTTAGTGAATAAAATATTAAATTGGGTACAATTTAATGAATAAACATTATTTTCAAAATGCACCCAATATTAAAATAAAAAAATAATATATTCATCTTAAAAATAAAATATTATTTATTTATTTATATATAATTATATTCATCTTAAAAATAAAATATTTATATTATTTATTTATATAATATTGATAACATATTCATCTTAAAAATAAAATATTATTTATTTATTTATATAATATTGATAACAAGTAATGATTTTCTAAAAATAAAATTATGTCATAATGAATAAAACATATTTTTATAAAAAATCTAACTTAAGTATAATTTCAATAAACCCTAACTAAATTTCATACTTAAAAAATGACAAAACAAAAGCCTAAACTAATATTCTATGCTTATAAAATTGAAAATAATTAATTTTTTATGAGAAAAGGTAAATTTAATTATTATTATTCGTACCATTTTATCAAAAACACTTCAAATTAAATTTTAATATAAAGCTACAAATAAAAAACTTTTCCTAATAATAATATAATAAAAAATAATTCAAACAATTTATAAATATTCGCACGCGAAATGGGACATCATGACTAGTAAATAGGGGTGGCCAAAATCCGGTTTTTGGAACCAGAACCATCAGTTCCGAACCGGTGGGAACCGAAATAGGTTTGAACCGAAACCGTCCAAATCGGTTCGGTTTCAGTTCTACCAGTTTTGGAACCATGAACCGGTGGTTCCAGTTTCAGTCGGAACCAATGGTTCTAATTCCGCCTGAAACCGGCCGGAACCATCTGAAATTGGCTAGAACCGGTCTGAAATCGGCCAGAATCGAATGAAATCAGCCAAAAAATTGGCCGGAGAATCGATCGGAACCATTCATTTTGGAACCGTTGAGGAACCGGAACCGTTCCATTTTAAACCGTACCCCTTCGGTTCCAAAACTGAAACCGGCGGTTCCGGAACCGTGGCCATTACTACTAGTAAATGTATAATTACGTGAAAGGAAAAGGAAAATATTTTAAAAGCATTGTTGATAAAAGTCTTGCTTTATCCAATTGAAGCAAACTGTATGTACTCTTTAAGGGGCCAGAATAATAATAATAATAATAATTCAAAATGTTAAGTAGTAATTACAAAAGTCAACTAGAAGAAATTGTTTCCATTAGTAATAATTGATTGAAATTCTGTGTCATCACCAAAAGTAACCAAAACCACTCACAGAATTGACAGCTTAACTTTCAAAATTTAAGGATCCCACAAAACTAATAATCAATAATTGTATATTTCTCATGCTACACTCAACTTATAATAATTATTCTCAGTAACAAAAATTTTAGAGCCAGCCCCCCTTTTTTTAACATTCTTGTTATTTATAGTTGAGAAAACACTAATTTGACTGACTGTGTCAGCTTGTTTTTTTTTATTATAAATTTTAATTAATTATATAGAAAATCTAATAATAAATTAATTGTAACTTAAGCCATTTTGACCGATTTGCTTTACTTATTATATGTTATTTATTCCTTTTATATATTTTCTATTTGGGATTAATCCACGTATTTTACATACTTAGCGATATTAAAAATTAAAGAAAAGTATGAAACACAATTTTTTTTTTCATTCCCCAATAATAAAGAAACAAAATAGCTTTACAACAAAGTTGTTCTTTCCCATAATTAAAGTTTGTCTCAATTTGGACAGTGTTGTCTCTTTCACGTGAACTAATAAAATGGCCAACAAAACCTCAAAACAAAATCATGAACACAGCAAATGAAAATTTTGCTGTATTAAGAAATTTATAAAAAATATATATTTTCTAAGAAATTGCAAATATCATTATTAAGAAAGAAAAATAAAGCAATATCAGTATGAAATTAATAAAAATAAAAAAACAATATAGATATATATGTAGTGATGTACCTTGGAATGGTGCAATGAGAAGGGTTCCATCTGTAGCTGAGAAAGTGAGTGTCTGGTCTACCATTTTTAAGACAATCAAACTGTTTTTCAATGAAAGGACATTGGGAGGAAGAATAGAGAGGATAAGAATCATCAAGAACCCAACTCCCTTCAAAAATATCACATCCTCTACTCCCTATTCCATTCCCCTTTGAGATTTGCTTTCCATTGATATGCTGCACTAAAGAAAGCACCACCAACACCATTAGTTTTGCCCCAATGGCGAAACCACCCATTTTCACACAGAGAGAGAAAGAAACAAAGAGAGGAGAGTTGGTTGGATTGGATACACAGAGGACAAAAGAAGCCTAATATATACAAATATCTTATATATGGTTTGTGTCTCGTGAGATTTGGATAGTAAATTGAATTAGGGGCCACTTTTGAAATTTTTTTAGGGTCAACATGTGAAGAATAAATAATAAATTTAATATAATTTGTATATTTAAATGTCTAAATTTTATGGGCTTTTGTAATTTCGTCCTATTTTAATCTTTTTATCAATTTTTATCCCAATTTTGATCTTTTATGATAATAGTATCTTCAATTGCAAAAATAGAACTTACTGATTTTATTCATTTTGAATAGACATGAAATGATGATCTCAGAATGATCCCTTTGTGAATGGATACTGTTCGAATTAATGACGGTATAGATACGCCCATGACTAGTCTTTTAACTCGGATCCATTAATAACAAATAATAATAATTAATATGTCTAATTATTATTATTAGTATTTAATAAGTTTAAATATAATCCTAGTTGATTACAATTTTAGAGAGTTTGAGTTTTAGTAGGATTACTCCAACATGTGATAATCTAACTAAAATGCCTGTGATAATCTAACTAAAATGAAAAAGGAGGAGAATAAGTTCTCTACTATCAGTATCACAAAAGGATAGAAAAAAAAAAAAAAAAAAAAAAAAAAAAAAAAAAAAAAAAAAAAAAAAAAAAAAAAAAAAAAAAAAAAAAAAAAAAAAAAAAAAAAAAAAAAAAAAAAAAAAAAAAAAAAAAAGACTAAAAAATCTGACTGTTCTCTCAGTCACATCGTGAAGACAGAAGAGCTTTTAGACTGTGGACATCAAGAGCAGTCCATCAATTCGTGATTGCTTCTATGGTTAGCAAACTGGTAACACAATGCTAAAGGTTATTCATCTCCTGTGCTACAAGAGATAGGTATTTGATCCATCCAACTTTAAATATCATGTATGATATATGATCATGTGTTTATTTTAACAGTTACTCATACTTTAATTATATTACATTATATGAACTCGATAAAAAATAGATAAAAAATATTTATTTTACGTTTATGGAAATTCTTTCTTTTAGAAAAAAAAAAAAATACAATATTTATTTTAAGTTTATGGAAATTGTTTCTTTCAGGAAAAAAAAAAAAAAAAAAAAAAAAAACAATACAATGGAAAAATCACGATACCTAAAAAAAAAAAAAAAAAACAATACAATGAAATCACGAATCCCTTATTTGGAATAAATGCATTCCTTGAAATTTTGTGAAATTCATTTATAAATCTAAATTATTATGTTTGAGATGAAAATAACGAAGGTAATTCAATTTTATAGATTTAAATATAACTAAATCAAATTCTATGAAAATGTGAAATTTCCAAATGAATTCCACAAACGTAAATAACTCAATCTTTGTGATAAAGCTATCCATCCTTTTAGACTTCTAAATTTTTTTTATGCCACTAATATTTTTAGAAATAAAAATAAATGAATTTTCAATTTTGAATTTATTTCAAACATGCAAAATTCATGTACATTAATTCTATTTAGAATTCATTTATAAATGAATTCCACATTTTAAGTTCATTTATACCAAACAGAACATAAAAGTTAAGTGCTAAAAAAAATCAAGTTTATGTTTATGCAAATGTAAGAGAATTTTTAGTAAGCCTCTCGGACCACAGATTAAACTTAATGTAATATAGTTATATCAATTTAAACGTATCATTTGAGTTTGAAAAAACACATTGTTTCATTAATAATATGATGCTATGATTGTATCTCTTGTCATATAAAAAACTTATTAATCAAAGGCTAATAGGCAATTTTGGCCACAAACGGGCTAAAACACCGTATTCGGTGATCCTGTCGGCTTTTATATCCTTAAGTTGCATCTCCATTAGAAGCTTCACCACACCAAATATAAGCACCCTTGAATAGTCTTTTTAACTATACCATCACTTTTTCCAATACTTCTCCAGTTAATAGCGACATCAAATTTTGGTGAAAATTTAAAAAATCTTTCATGTTGGCAATAATGTAATGATTGGCTATGCCTCATGATGAGTTTAGTAGTATTGATACTTGTTGACGGTGGCTCGAATTGGCAAAGCTTGAAAAAGATCAATATAGTTAGAACATTACTAAAAGGGCCAATCAGCCTAAAACCCATTAATTGTAAATATTGTATATATTTAGGGTGTCAATAGATTTTTGTTTATATTTTCTAGAAAATGTACCTTGCTTGGAGGGTACTCTTAGGATCCTTATAAATTAGAAGAATTAATGTTGTAAATGACACAAAAATCTAGACAAACAAACTGAATTGCTTAACTACATTAGTGATTGCTAGTCTCAAGAATCAATAGCAGGTTATGGTGGTTTCATTCTTCAAACTAAATTATGCAAGTTAAAAGTATCTCTGAAGAGGTGGAATAAACATATATTTGGATTCATACCAAACGATATCACTAAATATCGAAATATTATAACAAAGTTGGATTAGAAGGCTGAAAATAGTGATTTATCTAAGGTTGATGACGCAGAACGGTTACGTAAATGGGAATAACGATTATACTCCGTTAAGAGTTTTGATCAATAACGTATGATCTGAAGAATAAAATAGAGATTTAAAACTCTTAAGAAATTTATTGATATGAATAATAATCAAAGGTAATCAGCCCTGCCAATAATACAAAATAACCTATTTATAGGTTTAGGTTAAAAGTTATAAAACCCTAAAAATAGCACAAAATTCGTAAATAAACTAAACCCTAGTGAAGGTGGCGGCACGGGCATGCGGAACCTGGCACAGGCGTGTCGTAGATTCTCAGGGGCTAGCACGGGGTGTACTTGGCATGTCATGGGCGTGCCGAAACTTGATTCTTCATAGTCCCGTTAGCACGGCCATGCTTGCGATGACACAAGCGGGCTAGGATGTTCAAAGGCTAGCACGGGCGGGCTAGTTGTGGCATGGGTGTGCCTATGTTTCTTGGTCTTGGGTGTGTGTCTCACGTCCTGGACTTCCAGAGTCTGGCACGGGCGTGCTGGAGATAACACGGCCGTGCTCCTTCTTCTTGGATTTGCAGCGATCCAAATCTTTCATATATTTAAGTGCCAGTTGCTCCGCATCAATCCCCTCCACTTCAAAAGAACTCGACTTTGAGTGATCATCATCAGGGTAGAAACGGAGTAAGTCAGCAACATTGAAGGTCTTGGAAATCTTCATGTCTTCGGGTAGGTCAAGCACATATGCATTATCATTAATCTTCTTAAGTATCTAAAATGGCCCAATCTTTTTTGAATCAAGTTTCTTCTATCCTCCGCCACGCTCTTTGTGAAGATAAACCATGACCCAATCACCCTCAGTAAAAGATTTATAACGTTGGTCTTTATCAGCTGCAGTCTTATATTTTTCGTTGGCAGCAGTGATGAATTGATGCACTTGCTTAAACACCTCTACAAGCTTGGTAACCAAGTTATTAGCTGCAATACTCTTCTCTACACCTGTTGGAAGGGAAAGGAGGTCAAGAGTATATGCTGGTACCTTCCGGTAGACAATTGCAAAAGGCCATATTTCTCTGTTTGTGAATCTAGAGGTTTCTTGCTTCTACTCGCTCCGCCACGCTCATTTGTTGAAAGAAACCACGTACGAGCCAGATCACCTCAGAAAAGCATAGTGTATACGTTGTGATGCCATTCATCAGGGCTGCAGTCTTATGACTTTATTCGTGGTGTTTGGCCAGCATTGAGTGGAATTGAATGGTCACTGTGCTTAAACACCTGTCTATCAAGGCCTTTGGTAGATAGTCCAAGCATTAAGCTGCGGATACTCCTTCTCTTGAACGACCTGGTTGGCAACGGGAAAAAGGAAAGGTCAAGAGTTAATTGATGCTCGGTACGAATCTTCCGAGTTAAGACTAATTGCAAAAGGTGACATCATTTGAGGGAGCTTAATAAGGATTGAGGTCGACTGTCTTGTGTCAAGCAAAAGTTCTCATTGGGCCAAGAGGTTAAGACGATCCACATTCTTCTGTCTTTCTTAATCACTGCAGATGTTGTAAGCAAATTCTGCTTGGGCAAGAGTAAGATCCCACATCTTCTTCTTTTCACTGCAAATGCACCTAAGGAGATTACCAAGAGTCCGATTCACCATTTCAGTTTGACCATCAGTTTAGGGGTGAGCGATTTTGTTGTAGTGAAGTTGAGTGTTGAATCTTTTCCACAAAGTTGTCCAAAAGTGAGCTAAAAACTTTGTGTCTGGATTAAATGTGATGGTTTTAGGAATGCCATGTAACCGAACAATCTCCTGGAAGAATAACTCTGCTATGTGGGAGGCATCATTAGTTTGCCTGCAAGGAATAAAATGTGCCATCTTAGAGAATCTGTCAACAACAACAAAAATAGAATCAGTCCCCTGTTGAGTTCGAGGTAAACCCAACACAAAATCCATGGATAAGTGCTCCTAAGGTTGTTCCAGTACAATCAATGGAGTGTAAAGACCAGTGTTTTGAGAATGGCCCTTTTGTGTCTAGCAAACGGAACATTTTTGTACTAGCTTTCCTGCTTCCTTCTTCAATTGTGGCCAATAGAAACGAGCCTCCAAACCCGCAATAGTTTTATCACGGCCCAGGTGTCCACTCAATCCTCCACAATGGACTTCTTGGATTAATTTCTCCCTGAGGGAAGACCAAGGGATGCATAGCCTATTTTCTTTGAAAAGGTACCCGTCATGAATTAAGAAACCTTTGGTAGGCTGTTTAGCTTCAATCTTAGCCCATATGTCAGCACAGTCTTCATCTAAGATGTAGAGAACTTTAAGAAATTCAAACCCCACAATCTCTTGCTTAATTGTGATCAACAAAGCTGCTCTCCTGCTCAAAGCATCTGCAACCGTGTTACAAGTACCTGATTTGTGCTTGATGACATAATGAAAAGCACCAAAATAAGTTACCCAACGACGTCGTTCTACAAAGTACCTGAATTGTGCTGTGATGCACATGAATGCAAAAGCACCAAAATAAAGTTACCCAACGTGCATGCATTCTTGCTCAAGCTTGTCCTTTTGACGTTTGAAAATGACTTACACAGCCTGAAATAATCCCAGTGTAAACAATGAACTCATACCAACAAATAGTGTTCCCAAGTCCTTGGAAAGCTCGAAAACTGCCATACAACTCTTGTTCATCAAGTAGACCATTTTCTGCCTAGCTTGCGATTGGCAACTTCGTAGCTACAAAAAGTGCACGTAAAGCCTTCTAGGCCATTGCTCGAAGCAGAAACACCAGCCAATTTCAATACCCACGAGCGTCAACAGTCAAACCCTCAAGACAAGATTGTATGCAAGCATAATCATTAAATGCCAAATAAACTAGCGGCGCGCGAAGTGAAGGCCTTAAGCTTTGAACCTTGCGCCCTTTCGCAGAGCTCTTGTTTGCTAGGCTTCAGCAATCAACCTCAAACAATTTATCAAAATCAGTTAAAGCAATAATAGGGGCGGAAGTAAGCTTAACTTTGATTTCTTCGAAGCTCTTGTTTGTAGCTTCAGTCCACACAAACTGTCGAACTCTCTCCTTCTTCAAGCAATCTGTGATGGAAGCGACAATGCTACTAAAGTTTCTGATGAACCGCCCATAGAAAGTAGTAAGACCATGAAAGCTGCAAACTTCAGTGATGTTCTTGGGAATAGGCCAATTTTGAATGGCCTCAACCTTAATAAAAAGAAAAGAACACAAGCCTCGCTACTCATAGGTAATTCAACCAAAGCAAGAAGGAGGGGAGGAGAATTCGCTATTATACAATTGGACTTTCTTCTATGTTATTCAAGCACCTAACAACATATTTAAAGCATTAGAACACATCATTCAAGCCAAGAATTAGAAAATACCTAAAAGTTCCACATAGAACCCTATAATTGAAAATTTTAGAAAATGATAGAGGAGTAGAAATTCATGAACACTAAACTTAAGAAAAGCTTTGGAAAGTTTCAAATAAACCTCTAAACATTTGCCTTTCGTTTGTCTTTTGTAAAGGGTTCTCTTGCCTTTGATTATAGTCTAAATCTTCCAAATACTTGAAATTTATAAGCTAGAAATCCATGACTATGCTCCCATCTTCAAGGTTCATTGCTTGGTTTTGATTTAATTTAGCTAACTTGGTGGTTTTCTTATAGGGATTTGAAGAAAAATGGAGAGGGAGGAAGAGATGGGTGTTCGGCCAAGTGAAGGGAAAGAAGGGAAAATTGTGTTCTACACAAATGACAAGAGAAAATGAGTTTTTATTGGACAAGGGGCATTTTTTGCAAATAATGACAACTTCCTTAGGAAGTTGTTAGTTGTGTGGCTAGGATTTAATGTCCAAACATTCATCTAATGATTCACATTAATTCTCTACAATCACTTCTCATAATAATATTTTTCTCCACCATAAATATAAAAATTACTCAATAATAATAATTCTCCAAATTTTCTAATTTCTAAAAATATCAATAAATTCATAACTTATTTCCTTACCCCTTAAAATAATATAGACATTATCCAAAATAAATATTAAAAATATTAGTTATGAATAATAATTTTTTCAATGGGGTTTCTCTCTTCCTCTTTTCTTCTGATTTATCTAACCCTAACTTTTGTTTGGGGCTGCCGTTGTTAATCAGCGGTAGCTTCCTACTTTTTTTTTTCTTCTCACTTTTAATATTTTATTCGTTTTTAATAAACTCAGATCTATTTTCTTTTAATAGATTTGTTTTTCTCTTTGTTTTATGTTATTGTTGCTTTGTCTCCATATTTGGAGTTCTTCTGTTCCTTCTTCCGTGAGAGTTTATTTCCTTCTTTATGAAGGTTTGTTCTTAAAGGTATGATATTTGATTTTATTTTGTTGGAGAATTTAGATCTTGTTTTACTGATGCATATCTTCAATCAATGGAGCCTGATAGTGTGGCATATTCCTCCGTTAATGCTATTAACGCATAGTGGCTTGAACTCATTCGTGTATGTCATACGCACCAAGTTATGGAAAAGCAATCCAAGCATAGAAGATCCGGAGAAGTTATTTTGTCATTCAAATCAATTAAAAGACCAGTTACTACTATAAAGATTTATATATGTCAAGATTATCTTCAAGCGAAAAATGCAATATTATTTCTTTTAGTATTAGTTTTATTATTCAAAAGAATATAGATAATTCTTTTGTTCTTGTAGGATCAGCGAACTTTCTATTAATTATGATAGTAAGTTTTATGTCTGGTCAGTAAGTTTTATGTCTGGTGCTAATTCAGTATTGTAATAACTTGAATTTTATTTGATTTTATTATTAATGAATTAAATTTCTCAAATAAAATTTTTTTTTTTCAAATTGCAAAAATATCAATTCCCGATTGAGTGATACTATTCACAAACTGGTAAATTACTATTATAATTCTCGAAATTTTGGGACGTTACATTTTATAATATTTTGTCTTTATTTTTAAAAATAAATGTCAAATAGAATATACATACTTAAGCCTTTCAAAATTTTTTAATTGTTACTTCTTAAAACTTGTTTTTAAATAAAAAGAACAAATATGTATGTGAATGATGAACAATCGAAAATTTTAATTTTAAAAATATATAAAATATTTTATTGTTATATCTATATATCTATATATATTAACGCATTTATTAGGTCATATTGTAGAATTGTACTTATATAGTTATAGTGAATTTCGATAAATAATGGTATAAATTGAACTGAATTGTGTGTGTATATACAAACTGTTGCTTTATTAATTAACCGTTATATTCAAATTAATCTTATATAATATTTTGTTTTAACATTATAAAAATCTAAATAATATAAGAAAAAAATTATAATCAATATTTAATATTAATCAATATTTAATATTAAAAAAAATAAAAACGAGTATAAAATAACAAGTAAAGTGAACAATGACATAAAAAAAATTAAAACGAGTACGAAAAAAATTATAATCAATATTTAATATTAAAAAATAAAAACGAGTATAAATAACAAGTAAAAGTGAACAATGACATAAAAAATTAAACGAGTACGAATAACGAGTATAGTCAACATGCATGGCACATTATAAAAAAACTAGTATATATAAAAGTACGAAGGGATGATATTGAATTCCTAAAACGCCCTGCTAATTTTATAGATTGACAAAAATATCATTGAGGACTTTAATTTTATTGGTTGAAAATTCAATTTGTTGAAAAATAAAGTTTAATTTTGATTGCTTATGTTTTTTTTAATCTAATTTTGATTGGTTATGTTAAATTGCTATTTGAATATATTTTACTGGTAAGTTTAATCTAAATCTAAATAGGAAATTGTTATTAAAAAGTTTTAATTGTTTGGTTTAATATAATAATCATTGAATGAATTTTAACTCTCTTTATTTACAAATTAATAAAATAGTTTTTATTTATATTTCTTATAATTTAGTAATCCCTTATGCCTCTTTGTTTTATATTTACGAATGGAGAACATTGGATTCTTAAAATACCCTTACTAAATTTATGAATTGACAAAAATATTATTAAGGGCTTTAATTTTATTGGTTGAAAAATAAAAATACTTTAATTTTGATTGGTTATGTTAATTTCTTATTTTAATCTAACGAATGGAGGAACATTGAATTTCTAAAATGCATCTACTAAGTTTATGAATTGAAAAAAATATCAATTGAACATTTTAATTTTATTGGTTGAAAAAAGTAAAAGTAATTCATTTTGATTGATTATATTAATTTCCTATTTGAAATTTAAATTCTATTGGATAAAATAATAAGAAATTAGAAAATATATATTAAATAAGGTACACGTTAATTATATTAAGATTATAATTTCTTTAAGTATTTAATTTATTGGTTAAGTTTAATATGGTTATATTTTGATATATTTTCTAACTTTTATTCCTATGTAGTATTAGAGTTTTAATTAATTTTAATATATCATAGGAAAATATTCTAAATAACTTTATTTGATTTACCATGTTTTGCTTAATTATTATTATTATGTCAACATTATTTTTTATCAACCTTAAGCTGATAACAATCAGAAGTATCGATAGTAAGTCCAGAGACTGCAAATCAAATCATACAAATAGTAAGTCCAGAGACTGCAAATCAAGTCATACAAAATAAAATCATAAGGCAAAAAGATAATTTAGTTTTGAGGATGCTCGATTTTTGGAATGGGCTAAAAAGCCAAAAATGGGCTTGGTACGTTTTATTAAATCTGTTTTCTTTTATTAGACTCGCTTATTGATCCTCAGAAAAGGTGATTCTTTTGAAAGGAACTTTGGAAATGACTCTTACTTAAGAGATTTTATTTGGAGTTGCTACTCTTGAGGAAAAATATCACGAATTAATTGATTTTTTGGAATCAATTAGTTTGGTTTTAAACCAGAGATTAGATAAGGGAGTTAGGTACAGTTTTGAAAAGGCGTTAGGCACCTGAACTGCTCGGTTAGAAACCGGCCCCCTTCATTGTACATTTATTCACAATATTTGATAATAAAATTAACTCTAATTGAGATGAAAAAACCTTTTATGTAATTTTAAAAGATCATGGAAAACACGCATATTGTTCCATATATGCAGCATAAAATAGATCATCCAAAGAAGGGGAGGAGAAAAGAATTACACTCATCTCCTAAATATACAATCTACCCAATTAATTCCCCAAGTAAGTACCCAACCCACTAATTATTACAAATATGCAATAATAGGACCCATTAAGGTCCTTTACATTAAGCTTAAAATTTAAAAGCAGTGAACAAACTAAAATAAATAATCATAATCACAGAATATATCCAACCATAAGAATTATATGACAACCACATTCATTAACAATGATAAAAATAATGAATATTAATATTAAAATGTTCTAAACTAAGGCTAGATGGTTGGATTAACAAAAATTGAAGAAATTAAATTAAAATACATAAAAGTAAAGAACTGAAATTTAAAGTGCGATAAAAGGACAATAAATTAGAAACATTAATTTAAAGGTTTAAAACAAGAATAGAGTTTAAATATTAATCATGGTTGACGAACAAATGCACCCATCATGACCCATTTCTTGTTGATTATATGTTTATTTAGTACATAATGAGTCGCTTTTGCGATTCGGAGCAAGAGCCCGGTTTATAGGCAAACGGACTTGCCACTGGTGGACCTCAAAATCGAGTCAGGCTCGTTTTTACCAAATTTGACACGGTGACACACAAGACGAGGCGACACACTGGGATACGTGTCGAACGGACTCAAAGCGCTTCGCGGGCCCACTTTCACTGCAAAACCCCTGAAAATCCGAGAAAGAAAAATCATCAAACAACTCAATTATCTTAGTCACGAACCATCGGTCCGAGAATAAGAACGATTGAATATCTTGATTCAGTTTTATGCAAAAAATGTTATCATCACTGAGCCTTTTAAGACAAAAATTGAGCGTCTACAGTTTTATTTTATTTTTTTCCAACAAATACGCTATGTTTGAAATGAAAATACTTTTTGATGGATAGCAAATTTAAAAAAAAAAAAAAAAAAAATTCCAACATGACTAACACATTGTATGAAAAAAATGAAACTTTTCTTAAATCACTCATCTATATTTACTATTAGGTGTCTTTCTATTGGATTGGACACATTCAAAAGATTGGATTTAGTAAGAATTTTTCAATTCTTATGCCCTAACAATGAAAAGGAAAATATTTTTATTTATTTTATAAACAAAAACTAACATAATAAATACCAATTTACATGAGAAAACCCTAAATTTTCAATATTTTTAGAGCAGAAATAGGAAACCCACAAAAATTAGATGAAAAATAAAATAAATATGCAGTCCCAATTTTTAAGTTCACATATATAATCAATATTCGATTATTAAAATTAGAGTCGAATTTTGTAATTAGAAACTGCACAAAAGGAAAAACAGGTGCAATCATAAATTTATATATAGCAAAACTATAGATTTTAGAGTTTGGGATACTAACCGAAGGAAGTAAAAGAACCAAAAAAAAAAAAAAAAAAAAGAGTTTGGGATACTAACCGAAGGAAGTAAAAAAGAACCAAAAAAAAAAAAAAAAAAAAACACGATGTAGAAGCTACCGATAATTTTACAAGAATCAGTCCTAATAGTGTTATTAACAATCATTTTATCTTATATTTTGCTTTTTCAGAATAATATATCAACTTTAATACTACATCTTGTTGTTTTTGTCAATGATAACTTTTCTTAAACAGTTATGTAATTACTGAACTTTTTTATTTTATTATTCCACGAATACATTTTTAGTAATATAAACTACTTAAAAAGTTCTGTAATTATTGAATTTTTTTATTTTATTATTTTGTGAATACATTTTTAATAATATAAACTATTTATAATGTTATAGTTTATGGTAAAAATTAATAAAATAAATATACATCAATTAATAAAAAATTATATATAAAAATTAAATTATTATTCGAAACGAGTAAAAATGATCGAGTAGAAACACAAATATAAATAACGTGCAATAATGAACGTTGACAAAAATTAGTTATTAATTAAAATTTCAAAAGGTTTCTCACTAGTACTATTTTTTTTAAAGGAATATATCAAGTTGCAATTGAAAAGAAATAAGCAGGGATAAGACCCAATCCTTCGTGTCAGACCGAATAAGAACGTGTTGCTAATAAGTGACCAACCATTTTTGCTGACCTAAAAGTAAAACACTACTAGAATTTAAAAATATGAAGGTTTTGCAATTTTTTTTTTTTTTCGTAAACTAATGGTATTTAGACTCTATTGTTGAATAAACTTTAATATAGCCCAGATCTATTGTTCATAGAATTTGTTTGACAAGAATATACAATAATCGGAAGCGTACCTTGATCCATAGCGTAACCTTGATCCATAACGGCAGATCTATGTTATGGGTTACCTCGTTGGAGACAATTCGATTCTCACCGGTAACAGCAGATCTACGTTTCTTCACTCTGGCCTTTGTCCTAATGCTCTCTTAATGATCAGAGAATAATCAACAAGCTGCAGGAGTTTCTTTTTATGAGTTCTCTCAAACAAACCTATCTCTCCGTATGTGGTTTGAGGAGCCGTCAACACTCTCTTGTTTCTCGTGTTAATCCCTAAAATCTGTTGTTCCTTTTTCTTTTATAAGGCAGAGGAAGGGTATTAAAACCATAAACTGGCTCTTATCCATAAGCCCAATAAACCATCATATTAAGGCCACTTTAATTAGAACCTTAATTAGAACCAGCCCTTTAATCACATAGGCCACATACAGATTATTAAATAATCTAACAATCTCCCACTTGGCCCATGTGCATTTCATGAGTCTATCATGTTTACCTTAATTTGAATTAAGATGATTGGATTATGGCGGTCACAAGTCATTAATCGACATGATTCCTTCCATATATCACAGACCACTTCAATTCATAAACTTTAGTGGAGAAACTATTCAACAAATAATACATTATCACAATCAAATGTTATTGTTATCTCACTCAAACCATTATTGTATACAACTATAATGTAGATAACACATAAATAAGCAAAACACATCTTTAATAAAATTGAATTCCAAAGTGTCACAATAATAAGAGCAAAATAACCATACTGTATATATATATACAAGTTTAAAACATCAATGCTAACAATGACTTATCTAATAATGCCCATCCTAATCAACATGTCCTAGTGAAGAATTTTGGGCGGTCCATGCTTTTAGTTAGCGATCCACTATCAAATCAGATCAAGTACCGATATGCTAATTGACACTTTGTGTTTTTTGCATTCTTTCTTTCACAGATAGGTATAACTTTCAAATCCCAATGTGCTTTGCAACCCTTAGAGTAACCTATCCATTTTTAGAGAAGAAGCAGCTGCGGAATTATCACAGTAAATTTCTCAAACGGTCTAGCAATACTGTCGGACCATGCCTAACCTGAGATAAAAAGTTCCGCAACCACAATGCATGAACACGTGGCCTCAAAGCATGCCACAAGTTTCAAACCCTCCATTGTTGGGCAAGTAGCAATGGACAGACTGCCTTTCCACTTTTCCCATGATACGCTCCCTCCAGCCTAGGAGAAAAAGTAGCAAAATGTAGAACTTTCTCAAAATCTACACAACCGCGCATAGTCCTGAACCGAGTATCCACCACTTCTAGATGGTTTGGACTTTCTATAAAGTGAGTATATGATCCTTAGTGCCTTGTACAATACCTAATGTACTTTCTTTGCAGCTTTCCAATGATCATCTCGGATGAACTTTGATATCGCCCTAACATTCTCCACGGCGAAAGCTTATATCCCGGCAGTAAACATGCCTGAACCTACATTAAGCTCCAACGCACTGACGCATATGGAATAGAACTCCATCCTTTAGTTCAAAATATCTTTTAGGACATTGCATTGCGCTGTAAACCTATCTCTTTTTAGAATTGGAACTATTCCTCTAGAGCAATTTTTCCATCTGAATAAATCTCTCTAAAACCTTGTCAATGTAAGCTCTTTGAGACAATCCTAACAATCCTTATGATCTATCACGGAATATTTCTATTCCTATCACATAGGATGTCTCACCCATATCTTTCATTTCAAAGTTCTTAGAGAGAAAACCCTTACATCATGTAACAAGTCAACATCATTCGCAGCTAGAAGGATGTCGTCAACATATAGGACTAACATAATGAACTTGCTCCCACTGACCTTTATATAGATACACTGATCAATAGTGTTTTCTGTAAACCCATATGAAGTGATGATATTATTGAACTTAAGATACCATTGACTAGAAGCTTGCTTCAGTCCATATATTGACTTCTTTAATTTACACACTAAACTTTCCTTTCTTGTGGTCACAAATCCTTCCGGTTGGTCCATGTATACAGCCTAGACTGACCAAGATATTGCCCGCTTTGGGCCACAGGCCTGCACGGTTTTGTTCCTGGGTGCCGACACAAGGTAGGCCCGTACCCTCCTTACACCTTGGCCAGACATAATTCTTAAAGAGTCCTTTTTGAAAACTAGAGAAAAGGTCTCTTTATAATCAATGTCATCCTTCTGAGTGTAACCTTTAGCAACAAGTCTGGCCTTATATCTTTCAACGTTGTCCTTAGAGTCCCGTTTGGTCTTAAAAACCCATTTACAACCAACTTGTTTTGACCCCTCAAGCAATTCGACTAAATCCCAGACTTGATTATCACTCGTTGATTGTATTTCTTCCTTCATGGCATTAAACCACTTTTCAGAATTATCACATTCCATGGCTTTCTGGAAAGAGACTAAATCCTTATCGATGCTCAATTCACATTCATGCTCAAGGAAATAGCTGGCCTTCCTTTGGCCTTTGTGACCTCCGTAATGCTATTCTTGTGAAAACCACTTGACAATTTCGTGAATTGTTCATTAATTACTGGGTTCATCATTTATATGGTCAATTTTGTGGGTTCGGAATGTTGTTTTGGTTGTTCAACCATGTGTTAAACCGTATACAACAATGGAACAACAACCGAAGAAAGTAACATTAGGAAACATCCATCTGAGTTGGAATTTTCAATCTGAATCCTCTTGCACATTCATTTACAGTGGTTCACTGCTCCCACTAATTTGGCCATTCAATAAACCGAGCATTACAGAACTCAACATACTTCTCGTAACTATGGTTAAGGACAATAAAATCTGTACCTTTTTGACGTTTTCAAGGATATCCTATGAAAAATCCACTAACCGTTCTACATCAAGCTTCCCTTTCATGTGGATTCTATACCTACTTCCGCTGGGCAACCCCAAACATGAAGATGCCTCCAGACCTAGGTTTTCCTTCTCGTCCACAGTTCAAATAAGGGGTCCTTAAGACTGCCTTACTAGGAACCCTATAAGTAAATATGCAGCCAGTCTTTATGCATGCATCCAATAATGATAAAGGTACAATACAAATTATTTAGCATACTTTCTATACCATTTCCATAAGAGTAACGATCCGCTTTCAGCTACACCCATTCTGTTGCAGGTGGTACCTGGCAATTGTGTACTGCGCACAAATGCCACAGACGTTTCAAGGAACTTTGGCAAATGGACCTGGACATTGTCCATTTTCATTATATTTTACCAAATAATAATTACCACTCTAATCAGATCTCACCACTTTAACTTCTATTTAACTTGCCTTTCTACCTCAAATTAATGAATATCTCAAGGATATCCATTGAATTGATCCCCTTTTCATGCAGTAAATATACATAACCCGTAGCGTGAAGAAATCATCGATAGAAAGGTAATAAAATATTTTCACGCACCCCAAGAGGCAACATCAAAGGGCAACAATATCAGTGTGTAAAGTTTCAAGCAATTCACTGCTTCTTGGTGCTGGATTCTTTCATGTGTGTTTAGTTTGCTTACCTTTAATGTAATCTATACACGTCCCAAGTCAGTGAAATCCAATTGAAGGTAAGATTCCACCCTTTCCACTAACCTCAAGAATCCTTTCTTTGGATATGTGACCTAACCTTTGATGCACAAGAAAGCAGAACATTCATTAATGTGCACTATGTTTAATACCCTATATTGTGTTCCACATTAAACAGGGATTCAAAATACAATTCAGCATCAAAGATTAAAACGAACACAACTATCAATCAAAGTACCAAGACACATAATAGTACTAAGTTTGTATAATGAAAAAACACCATTTACAAATCTTAAAACTGAACAAACATTATCCCAACCTCCTACAGAAACCTAGATTTCTAGGCCAAACAATACAGGAACAATCAGAGACAACTTTTCAAGATCCAGATAACGACCAAGTGTCCAGGATCAATCTACTAAGTCCCAATTCCTTTGATTCGTGCCTTCATTTTGTTTCCCATGAATAGAAAACCTTTTTCAGTTTCGTTTATGGGTTGGAATCCGAAAGAAAATCCCCCTGTATAGATATGAACATCTGAGTAAAGTTTGCACCAGTAATCCTAACACCAGGTATTATTAGGCAACTTCAATAAGACAATAAGATTTGATTCAAAACATACTAAAACATAAAGTATACCTTTCTTTTCAAACCAAATCTTCCTTTTAGGACAATCCTTCTTGAAGTGACCATTCTTCCTACGAAGTAGCACTTCAATTCCTTACGGATTTCGCCCTCATTAACCTTCATTGGGGCACTGTTCCTTTTCTTGCCTTTCTTCCTTGATTTGTTGTTGCTGCTACTAGCTCCATTATAAAATGCGATATTGACGGAGTGTTCCTTCAATTTCTTTAATCTCCCTTCCTCTTGTATCAACATGGCCTCAATTTCCTGAATGTTCCATTTTTCCTTAAGGGTGTTGTTGTTGTAATTCACACTAGAACTGACCCAAAACCCAGAGGAAGTGAGTTGATAATAAATTGAACTAAAAGGATTCAACTCACATCCATTCCCATGGATTTCAAGTTTTGCTTGCCAAATTCTGCATGCCCAGTCACATGATCAATGAATGGAATTTTGTGACCAATCAAACTTCTTGGTCGCATTCACTCATCAAGGATCCTACGATGGCCTTGTCAGCTATGTCCGATTGGGAGTATTTCTAATTTTTCAGCATGTACTCTCTAGCATCTTTGTTCTGGGCATTGATGGCTTAACATTTTCAAACCATTGTCCATCCTCAATTTAAGTTCAAGTTAACGCGCTGTTAGATCGCTCCAAGCCTCCATAATGAGACTTGTCAGCTTCAGTGTGGTCTCTGTAATGGCTGCTGCTTTTTCAGAGACTAATTGCCAGATCCAGGTCCAGATGCATCTAGATTCACCTTTGGGTAATATTTAAATGCATAGCTTTAACAAATAATGATGCCAAGAAGAAAATACTTTAACAGACTTTCATTGATGTGTAGCAACTTGCGAACCTTTATGCAAGTTAGAGAGAAGCACGCCCGTGCTTCACTACAGCATGCCCCGTGCTTCTCTCTGGAAGACATAAAATGGATTCAAACAAATAACAACTTTAATTATGCATCTAGATTCACCTTTGGATAATATTTAAATGCATAGCTTTAATCAATAATGATGCCTAGAAGAAAAATACTTTAATAGACTTTCATTGTGGAGCAACTTGCGAGCCTATATGCAAGTTAGAGAGAAGCACGCCCGTGCTCCTTTCTGTAATCCAGTTATTTTTTTTATTCCATTCGACTATTCAATAATGCTCCATACAATATGCATGTTATCTTTGGATATACATTCATATTAATTCGTACAATGATAAGTCTCTTTAATGCCATTATGCCATTGATTTATAATTAATGTCTACCTTTGGGTAACCTAACAAATTTATAATCAACGAGCTTCAATTGTTCAAATTTTCACTTTCATGTCATATAAGCGGCATCACAACAAATATGGAACAATTGAAAACTGCATAATCAAATGTCTAAAAAAAAAACCCCCCAAAAAAAAAAATTCCCCGCCCCAAAAAACCCCCAAGCACTTTGAGACTAACAAGTTTTCGCATTCATTAAACAGTTATTTATGCAAACTGCTTTTTATGAGATTAAATTAATATCTCAAAACTTTAACGACATAAACCCAATAATATGTTATATACCCATTCTCTATAAATAATAACTAAATAATTTAATAAAGCTAAAGAAAACAAACAGTTTTCAAATTCTATAATTTTGGGCTTCGCTTATACTCATATATATATCGAATTTCACCATAACGAAATTAATTTTCGTTAAATTAAGCCAAAACAAAACGCTATTATACAAATGCTTAGACAGGTAACATTGGCTCTGAATACCAACATGTGAATAAACTTTAATAATAGGGCCCAGATCTATTGTTCATAGAATTTTTGTTTTGAAGATAAATAACGGGAAGGTGTAGAGTGATCCATAAACGGCAATGCTATGTTGTAATGGGTTACCGGTCGGTTGGGGGACGATTCCGGTCCTTCACCCGTAACAGCAGACTAAAGTTTTCTTTCACATCTGGCCCTTTGTTGTCCGTAAGTGCTCCTCTAATGGTCAGAGAATATCAACAACTGCGGGAGTCATTTCTTTTCATGAGCTCTCTTCAAGAACAAAACCTAATCACCGATCGTGTTTGAAGGGAGCCGTCACAGCTCTCACTTGTTTCTGTGTAACCTAATCCTGTTTGATGAGTCCTTATCTTTTATAAGAGGCAAGAGGAAGGGTATTAAAACCCTAACATGGCTCTTATCCATTAAGGCCCAATAACCATCATCTTGGGCCAGCACGTTAATAGAAACTAGCCCGTTTAAGTCACTATGAGCCACATACAGATTATTAAATAATCTGAACATCTATTACTAGGGACTATCTAAATCCGGCTCGGAATTTAGTTATGTAGTTAAGACCGTGTTGCTCCGCATTGTTGCAAAATGCGATTTAGTTGAGAGATTTGAATCTGAAGAGCTCCTTTCTACATGTCCAACTTACGTGTTAACTGAATCAGCAAACATTAAGCCCAATAACCATCATCTTGGGCCACCTTAATTAGAACTAGCCCTTTAATCACATGAGCCACATACAGATTATTAAAATAATCTAACATCTATTACTAGGGACTATCTAATCCGGCTCGGAATTTAGTTATAGTTAAGACTTTTTGCTCCTTGTTGCAAATGCGTTTAGTGAGAGATTGAATCTGAGAGCTCTTTCTACATGTCCAACTTACGTTGTTAACTGAATCACAATCCATAGATAAGATTTTGCAATTTTTATTCCCGATGAGTTTTGTATAAGGTGAATTAAAAATATAAAAGTATTCTTGAACTCTCACCTTCAAACTTAGAAGCAGGTTAAGTGGTTTTTTTTTTTTTTTCTTTAACCACTGGTATCTTGAAACTTATTATCAGAGACCGCTTAATTCGGCTCGCGACTTAATCACAGTTAAGACTCCTTGTCCCTCTCTGCAGATGCGTTTATGTTAAGTGGTTTGTTGACATTCTCATACAACTTTTCAATTATATTTCAAAATTTAAGAGCAACACCAAATATTTTAGCAAAAAGCTCGAATAACACTAGTTATAGTTATTCTATCATAAATAATTAAAAGATATAATTAATTTATGGTAGGTACATGTGTGATATACATTCTTTAGTACAAATATATAGATACAAAATATAATTATATATATCAATGCAGGCACTGCAGTATATATAAATCAACTTAATGCCTCCAAAATTAGTGCTTCTCAAAGTTTAGGAATAATGATTTGTAGAAACCCATCTCTGCATCACCAAAACATATCTAAATCAGCACAGCAAAAACCATATTTGGATAGATGAACTATTTGTCAAATCGATGCTCATTCTAATTGATCTGATCAACTAATTTTATAAACACTAGTATTATTAAAGACCTTAAGCTATTAAGTTTTTCACCTCATATCATGAAAAATTTATGATTTCTTGTTTGTTATGAAATACTTTACTTCTCCCAATTCAAATTTTATAAAATTAAAATTAAAAATTTATTATTTATAAATAAATTTATTTATAATCAATTAAAATTAAAATGAGATGAGGCATTATTAATGTATGACTTACAAAAATTGAGCTGAGACTTTGTCCTTGTTGGCATCGGAAGGAAATGGCCATTCAACCTGATATGGTCCTTGTAGAATCTCTCTCTTGTGGTAAGCTGATATTGAATCATTTGAACATTGGATTGTACGTTTTCCCATTATTCTTAAGCTATCAAAGAGAAAAACAAAAATAAATATTCATTAGCGCCCCTGGGTCCATTTTAAAAACTAATTATTAAAAAAATATATTATATTCGGTAAAATCAGAGCAAAATAGAAATTTCCTTTTGGAGTCAAAATATACAAATATATATATATATATATATGCAAGGGCAGAGCTCCATTAGGATCTAAGGAAGGAGGCCGTACCCCCCAAGAAATTAAAAGAAAAATAAAAAACAATAGGGGTCATTTTATAAAGTAGATCCGCTAGTTGTTTGTTTTATATTATATAAATATTGAATTAAATTTGGTTTTATATTTAATTTCTATGATTTTACAGTTAAAAAAATCTGCATCCGTTTTAAATAAAAGATTAGAAAACAATTACCTTCGGTGATTGACCTCCACTCTAATGTCATTGACGTCAACGCCTGGAATTTCTACTGTAAGAACATAACCTCGTCCAGATTCTGCAACATCCATTCTCGGTGACCACTCAATTATTCCTACATCACACAAAAGTTTAATTCAATGTTTGTATTTTTAAGGTTGGCTTTTCAACGAAGATGGGATTGGCCGTCAGGAAAAAGACTATACATCAAAATCGGAGGGTTAATAAAACGACATACCGTTCTTTGCCCCAGACTGATTCTTTCTACCAATACATGTTGGTCTTGCAAAGCAAGGAAAGTTTGATTCTGACGCAGGTTGTTTGCAATCTTTGACAGGAGATTGAAATGGCTCAACATTTGACAAGTTTGGTTCATTTCTTATTGTTGTTTGTCTAGAAAATAATGGTGCTTCAGCCTTCAGTATTATACATACAACACCAGCAAATTAAAATTAGATTCCAAAAAAATAAAAAATTAATTAAAACCTTGAAGATGAAGAAGAAATTTAAAAAGCAAGCACCTGTCTTTGTTGATCAGTAGTTGAGGAAGCCTGTCTCATGAAGAAACCTTGAGAAGCAGAACTTTGGCGCGCAAAATACATTCTGTTATCACATCTTGAGATAACAGAATTTAAACTGCTGCTGCAATTCTGAGCATAAGAAATTTATACACATAAGTGTCTGTTAACTAATTATGGGAACTCTATTAACTAATTAGAGTTATGAATGGTCAAGAAATTGTATACGAGATGCATGGAAATATCATAATTGGAATGAAAATACAAATTTTATAAATTTAAAAGAAATTGACAGAGAAAAATACCATAGGAAGGAGGAGATGAGTTGGAGAAATATCCTCATTAGGAACAAAGTGGGCAGCTATCATGTTCATTCTTCTTCTCACTGCTTCACTCTCCATTTTCTTTTTCTTTTTCTCTTTATCTGATGCAAATGTTCTGGAGGATAAGATTTTGAAGAGGATGATGGAATTTTTAAAGATTGGAAGATAGATAGAGAGCTTGAGATATTTTTCTTTTTTTTTTGTTTTTTTAAAGAACGGAAGATGGATAGAGAGCTTGAGATATATTTTTTTTTCTTTTTTTTTTTTAAGAAAACAAAAGCAATATCTGTACACTTTGGGCCCTACTTTCTAAAATATCGTTAGGAAGATAATATCGATTCCACTTGGCTGAAGTGCCAATAAAATATCTGTTTCCAAAGGGGAAGTTTTTATTGATTTATTTATGCTGTGCACGTGTATCTCACTTCACGTTACAGTCTTCACTAAGTCCTGCTGCTGCTTGCACCGGATCCATCCACCAACAGTTAAAATTTTGACTTTTAATCAAAGAGATGGAGTCCAATAAAGTTTTCATTTTAAAATTTTGACTGATAGTGGCTAAGCCGCGGGACAAAATTAGAGGTTGAATATTAAAAAAGTAAAAATTGAAATAGAGTTAAATTTTAAATCTGGAGGAGTTAGTATATATATTTTTGAAAAATAAATAAAATATAAGAGAAATTTTATAATTTTGAAAAGTTTTAATGGGTAAATATATTTTCAAAAATACAAATAAAATTTAGAAAAATAATTTAAAATTTCAAAAAGTTTGAGGGACTAAACTCTAACTTAAATCAAAATTAATTACATTAGATTTGAAGGGTCAAACCATAATATGTTAATTAGATGAAACAAAGAAATTATATTGTAATCGATTTTTTTTATAGTACTTTTCGTTACATAAAATAAGCACCAATTAAGTAGAATGGTGAGCTATTCTCTAATTCTCCATTTTCTTTCTGTTGTGTTGGTGAACACTCAAGTGAGACCCACACAGTTTGAAAAGAAAAAAAAAAAGAAGAGAAAAACGTGTTATTTAAAATTAAAAAAAAAATAAAAGTTGGCAATTCTTTTGACAAAATGGAGATTATATACGGCTCTCTCATAACCTGCCTATAAATAGAGGCAGATGCACCTCAACAAAGCACACAGCCGAAAGAAAAAAAAATGTAGAGAGAGAGTTATCTAGTTTAGGAAGTGTTTCTAAAACTAGGGGAGAGAAAAATAGTGAGGAAGTTATTATGAGGTGTTTTTGGGAAACACTTTTTGAGTGCCACTATTTTTATATTATTCTCTTTGTAAGCCTACTATTTTTAGTGGAAGAAATATTCGGAGTTGGTCTCGTGGATGTAGCCCTAAACAGTTAAAGGGTGAACCGCGTAAATATCTGTGTGTCATATTTCTATTTTTCCGCTGCGTTAATTTTCTCTTAATTGGTTGCAAGGGCCCAACGAGTGGTATCAGAGCTGATGCCCAACAACTAGTATCAGAGCTGATGCCTAACAAGTGGTATCAGAGCCGAAGGTGCGTTAATTTTCCTCTTAATTGGTTTGCAAAGGGCCCAACGAGTTGTATCAAGAGGAGATGCCTCAACAAACTAACGTATATCAGTGGTATCAGAGCTGATGCCCAACAACTAGTATCAGAGCTGATGCCTAACAAGTGGTATCAGAGCCGAAGGTTTCGGTAGATCCAGCTGGTCAGATAGCAGTACTAGATCTGTGGATATATTTTGAAAATAAATATACCACGACGAAGAGAAAATTACGACGAGTCCATCGGTGCTGTCCGCTTGAAAAGACGTTGCAGAATCGACTTAGTGATAAATAGTAAAATAGTAACTCAAAGTTGATGGTGAACAGTACTATGAGAAATGGGCTTTCGAGCATGCGTCCAAATCTCGGTTGGCAGATTTGATGATGAAGGTTTCTATAGCACCTTCAGAAATGGTGAGTGGAAGCTTACAAAAGTTTCATTTGTGTTAGCTAAAGACTGAAAGCTGTACGTGATGCATGCGAAACTCTCTCAAGACACTTTGAGTGCAGCGGAGAATGACAGTACAGTTGAATTATGGCATAAATGACTATGCTACATGAGTAAGAAAACTCTGGCAAGAAAGAACGTACTATCTGGATTGGATGAAGTTCACCTAAACAAGTATCCTGATTGTATGGCAGGAAAGCTAAACAAAGTAGCTTTTAAGATTACCCTTCCTTCTAGAATAAGAACGTATTAAATCTGATTCATTCAGATTTATGTGGACCATTGACAATGTCATATGGTGGAAATCGATATTTTATGATATTTATCAATGACCATTCTAGGAAGACCTGGGTATACACATTGAAGTCTTCTAAACCTGGTTGAGAGACAGACAGGCAAGAAACTCAAGTGTTTCAGGACAGATAATGGTGGAGAATACACTGATAATGGTGAGAAATACACCTGGCCCATTTGATGCTTTCTGCAAAAGAGCATGGCATTCGACATCAAACGACACCTCCCCATTGTAAGCAATCCCTTCCGGTCCACCGTACTGTCCCGAATGAAACGAGCGAGAATCGCTACAATGCTGGTTGAACTATGTCCTGTCATGATGATATCAATCCTGTATGCTAAATATGAATACAAAAACACTCCAAGTAAACTTCCAAACTTCTAATATCTCCAACTAATCATCAAGAACACCAATAACACTTAAAATATATCTTTTTCATAATTGTATAAATCCCTCAATATCATTTTATTATCTCCAGCAATTAATTTGCATTCATTATATATATATCAAGTCTTCAATGACCTAAATCATACCAACTATAGTAAAATATTTCATAAGTATTATTCTTATCTCCAAAAACTTACGCCAAAAATAATTACACTGCTTCCACTTAATATTTCGCAATAACATAGGCTCTAAACAAATGTAATAATTATACATGCCATAATCTGATTATACAAACTCTCAATCTACTATGACCAAAATTAGTCACTTCTGCTTTGATAGTAACTCTTCAAGTCTTCAAAGTAGCAACCAACATCTTTGCTCAAACCTATCGCGTGATAAAAAAATCGACGCGCTGAGTAATAAAAATTCGTGGTCTCATAATTTCACATACTTAACAAAAAGTGCGATGAACAACTTTAACTAAACTAACAACATTTCATAAAAATCATTGATATTCTTAAGAATCAATTAAATTTCAAACATAAAATGTACTTTATAGTGAAGAATAAACTTCTAATTCAATAACATAAATAATTGAATTCTAAAATTATCTCATAACTCCTTTACAACATGAAACTTTAATCACACATATCATGAAATAACTAATCAAATAATCTACTGCTGTTCATTAAGGCTGTATGAATGAAATCAATAAAACATGTAAGAATACATAACAGCTATATTTTCATTGTCTTACTTGCGTTCAATTATGTTGTAATGACTTTATGCCACTTTTAGTCAGTCACAATATAAGTAGATAATAACATCTCATAACTGTATGGCTCCTTAAGATTAACTAAAATAAACTTATAAGCATATATACCATTAAATACTTTCATGATCTTACCTGATGTTCTTTATGCTGTTTATGAATCTGGCAACTTTTATTAAACTCATGTGAATATCGCAACGAATAAAGAAACATATAAGCACATAACAATATGTAGAAAAATAAACATGTACTCACATATGGAATGTAAGCACACATATCATGATACTTCATTATCAATACTGCCTGCTCAATTATACTGTATTGATTATGCAATTTGTAGTCAATATAACTGTATAGCTCCATAAGGTTATAATTAACCAAAAGTGATAAGAAAACTGAATGAAAAACTGGATGAATACTCGGGTTATGACTATAGGGCTCTATGGCATTATAATAATCAATATCCCACACTCAACGGCCTGTAGCCGGAGTATCCAAACTGGTATGAGGCCCGCAGATCTGCTATCCTATGTTCGCGACATAGCCTTAATCTAAAGTGGTGTTCTACCTAACTCCCTCAATGGAGCGTGTTATTGGGTGATGTCCCCAATATTTAGACAAAAAGCATATTTAACTGCTTCAAATAATTTTCATAAAACCAAATACTGCTCTTACCTGTATGCTGATAGCCTCCGCCAAGCGGGCAACGTGTTTCAATTGTAGTTTCACA
>NW_023591135.1:0-28498 GCF_014843425.1 Jatropha curcas
CTGTTGTAATGGATCTCTGATCGTTTCTGGCAACCACATATATGTAGTAGCATAGTTGAACATGGAGCATTTGAAGAACAAATAATAAGATTTACTAGACAATGATGGATATGTGTTTTCACCCAAGCGGGCAGGCAAGAACTCTTTGTGTGACCTTAAATGTTCATTATGAGCGGTGAACTACCCTTTTTTGCATACTACACATCACGTATTAACACGCTCTTGTGCTTTGAATATCTCTCTCATAGATAGAGGAAGGGAGGGATTCTGATGGGACCACTTGGCCGCGCGTAAAAACTCATAGAGAACTTATGTTAAATGAACACTCTATAATGCCCTCACATGATACAGTTTATTTAAAGATGTAGAGCAGAGGTTATGTACCATCTTGTCAACTCGTAAAAAACAGCCAAATCCCTACAGTCTATGCCGCTCATGGATTGACGCATTATACATTTGGCCGTTTACTCTTCGATTTCCTTCAGAGTTCCAGCTCGCTCCGAACAGATCGATGAGATATATATCTATGACTGATCTGTACTGGAAGATCCATACTTACCTAGGACCTAAACGTGGTAAAGATAGCATATTTGTCCCAGGACCATGGTTGTTGGAATAGATTTAGCCAAGATGCTCAATTTTCATTCCTTGTCATAAAATTCGATTTAGATGCCAATAAATATTGCTCAATTATTCTTTAAAGGAAGAGGCGGTAAGATTGCTGGAACATGCAGGTACCCATCAAGAAACTGATTGTTGTCTGATAGGGATGCAAATTCCTTTCACACTTTTGGCAGAGTATTGTGGGGTTAAAGCTTCGGAGATAAATTGCTTATCTACAAGCTCTTTTGTCATTGCCACAAACCGGATGGAACAAACTGAAGTTGTAAATAAACCGTTTAGGAACATTGCTTCTTGTTGCCATTTGGTAAGACTTAAAAACTGGAAGATTGTGTTTGCCATCATTGGAGTGCATATAAGTCGTAGCTATACATTCTACCTTCAGTGTTTAGTCCATTTGAACTTGTTTATGGCTTTAATCCACTAACCTGGTATTAGACTCTCATTCCATTATACCCATTGAATGAACCTTTCGTAATCTAGAATAGGTTGTGAAAAAGGCAGATATTGGATTGAAATTTCTTTACATGAGAAGGTAGAGCCAACATAGACAAAAGAGGAACAAGCAATATCTGAAATAGCAAACAAGGGCAGAAAAGGAAGGTTGGTATGCGCAGGTGATTGTCGGTTTGGATACACTTTCGCAAGGAAAAGAAAGATTTCCCAACCAAAGGAGGAAGAGTAAGCTTAGATTGCACGAGGAGATAGGTCCATTCCAAGTCTTCAGAACCCACCCACAATCAATGACAAATGGCCTACCAAATAGACTTGCCAGGTGAGTCATGGTGTTTACTGCAACTTTTAATAGTTAGTGTGATTTGTCTAGCCCTTGACATGGGATGCCAGATTTGAGCGACAAAATCTTTTAAAAAGGGGGCGATATACGGAACCACTACGATCAAGAACTCGTCAGCACATAATGAACCTCACAAACCACCTTATGTGGAGTCTTACAACTGGGGATACAAGGACCACAACAACTGCAATCCGATTTAGCACTTCCTAATGGACGCCAATTACAGGAGTCGATATGCAAAGGAGAGTATGGGAGCAACCATGTCCTTCACATTGCAAAACAAGATTACAAGAAGAGTCCATGAGGCCCTTGCCTTGCAACAAGTTGTATGAAGAACTTGAAGGAACAGCTTAAATCTCAATTGAAATAGAAGCAGCGATGTTGAATAATGGAACGATGAATTGGTGAGCACTCCCAGTGCTAAGATTGGCACAGCCCCAGGGCGTGGCCGTCGTCTGCTTGCTTGAGGAGAAACAAAACTAGCATTGAAGCACGCCTCGGCCAAAGGAGTATCCTTTGCCAATCCTTTGTCTCCATTGGAGTGTTTTGCTATCTATAGGCAGGCCATTCTGGACATGGTGGATCCACAGAATGAACAGTCAAATTTGATGTTCTATTCCTCTTAAAGGGTAGTGGTAAACCACTTGGCTAATTTCAACTACGAGACAAGACAATACATCAAAATTTCCTTTGTAAACATAGAAAACAAACATCAGAAGGCAAGACTGTTCAAGGTTTACGTGTTAGTCTTCAGTAACATAAAACCTCTTTACCTTAGAAGCAAATATGGGCTTCTCCCAAGGCGAATAAGCACAACTTATATACCTCCCCCTAACGTCCTGTTGCATAAAAAGTCGTGTTTCTTTTCTCTCTCTTCTTTTTCTCTCACAATTGGCCATTGATTTGTTTTGTTATTTTTGGCCTCTTTTCCCTCATTCTTTACTATCTTCTTCTCTTTTGTTTTGCGTCTCAAAACCTCAACTCTCTTTTTTTTTTCTCAAGGCCGGAAACCTCTCTCCTCTCTTCAAGGTATCTTGTCTTTTGGTCTTCATAAACCTCTTGAGGTGATTGTAAAGTGACAAAGAACCACCTTTTTCCCCTTATGAATCAAAGGATATCGATTGTGGAATCCGATCGATGAAAGCAGTCGGCGACCGTCACTTCACTCGGATTGCCCATGGTCTTCCCCAACAATAGATGTCCAGCTTGTCATAGGTACTATATCACAACAAAAAATTCATCTTCATACCATCCCAATAGAAAATGGCAAACTCAGTACCTCGTTTAGTCCCACCTTACCATTCGTGTGCCTGCGCTAACTGGTTTAAGGACTGCATTGTGAAATATACTCTTACTTGACAGCTGAGTGCTAGCTCGCATGTCAGTGATGATAGTGCACGTGTGTGTGTGTGCGATCCCTCTATCTCTCTACGTAGTTGTGTCCGTGTGTGATTTCGTACTGATCTCACTCGTGGACTGCGGCGTCCGCTATAGCATACGACACCAGTGTGCATCTAATCACTCCATCTGATCAATATCTAAATTTAGGCATATCAATCATAATACACTACATTCAGATTCAGAACTAACACACTTCCCATCATTCTTAGCAATCATACCCTTTATATATAGGACATTAGAGATGCTAATGCCCTTTCCCGCAAACATTTAAAACATTTAATTTCTCTAGAAGGGTTTGTAGAGTTAGAGTTACCTTTGTATGCTTATCTTGAATGGAGTTTGGACAGTTCCTCTTTACCCTTGTTGAAGTGAATCTGTCGCTTTGAGAATTAGAAGCCCTTAAATGTCCCTCTTCTCACCTTCTTTGGGCCCATATCTAAATCCCCAGGTGTTGCTGGAGATAGCTTGTTGGTGGAATCTCCCCGTTGTTCTGCCTTTCAATTCACTGGCCAATTCTATCATATCTTCCAATGTATCATACCATATACATCTGCTAAGTCATCTGCAATATGTCTTATTTAGACCTCAAGGAATGCGTGGACATGGTGATTTGCTCATCTTCTTCAATCTTGGCTCTAGCCATGCAGAAATCTTCCATCTCATTATGTATATTCTATCTTACCACTCCTTCCTCCTTGGCCACCATTCTAGCTAATTTTATTGTGTAAATCCCTAAAGTAATGAGGTAGGGGACAATTTTTTGGTGCATTTAGCTTCTTTCATGAAGCTCATACGGTTCGTTAATCCCTTCCTTTTCTTTCAATCAGCAATTGTTCCCACCAAGAACAATAGGCACTAGCCTTTATGTTGAATTCTACTTACTGATACAATCTAAATACAGCCACAATATATCTTTTCCCTGAAGGTAGTTATCCTCTCGAACCTCTCTCTCAGACGACTCGACATTCCATTGTTTAGTTGCCTTTGAACTTCTGGAGATCTCATTTTAAATTGTACACTCGCATACACCTTTAGTCTTCGAGATCCCACATAAAAAGTCCCTCAAGTATTATATTAGGATTGGCTCTTCACTTCTTCCAAACATCATGGTCTTGAATCTGTTTGTGGGAACAAGATTTAGTGTGGATTAAGCTTTGATGAAAGCATTTTATCCTTGCAACTCCATCCCTCATGTCTGGACAAGATTATTTGAAGGTTTCCTAAACTTCCTTGAATTGCTTCCATGAAGAGTTGTAATTGAGGCATCTTTTGAAAAAAAGAAAAACATTTGGGGGGGGGAATTCCAGTCATTTACCAATCTGCCAGATCTTGGCCTGAACTCATTGTTTAGTATTCAAAAGAAAACACAAAAAAGTTTGGGTTATTGATAAATCAGCTCCCTCACGTGGTTTACGACTCTGTGAATCACTCCTTGCAGATTCTTCTATTGAAACTTAGAATCTTAGTTCAACCAATTCAACTCAAAGGATCACGGTTTAGAATCAAGGAAGTAAAAACTGAACAATGAAGAAGCAAGCACAAGTGTTCTTAGAAGAAGACTCAAAAACGATATGGGACCAGTTAGCACGAAGAAACATAAAATGAATGCACTACTGTTAGATGGATCAATTAGAGTGTAGTGAACAAGCAAACACGACGCGCTAATAATGTAAATAGAAGCAACAGAAAGCTCACACAAGAAACAGGAAGGAAACTAGAGATTTGAAATACAATGTTAGGATAGTAATGTATGAAGTTTAGGCTTACTACAAAGCAGAACCGAAATATGCCGACCTAATTAATTCTAACCCGAAAACAAAGCAAGTAATCAAAAAAAAAAAAGGAAAACAGTGTTGTTTAATAGGTTCAGAACCGATGGCACGGGTGTGTATGGGAGCACGGGCGTGCGGTAGTAAAGATTTAGTGTCCAAAATGGAAGTCAGAAAAATGCACGTATGTGCTTGAGTGAAAGCACGCGTGCTGCCGTTGTCCTGTCCCTTTTTATTGTAAACCAATTCAAGTAGGATTTCTTTAGAAAATTTGCAACAAGGATTGTAGTAGATTCTTGCTCAATTCTCCAAAAAGATATGGTCAATAATTTCTAGTTCATCTTATCCACAAGTAGTTAAGATTGGAGTTTGGATCACAAGATTATAGTGCGATAAAACCTAAAATCCCATAAACTATGTCAAATCCCCTTGGTATAGGAACAATGCCCACTAATTATGGTCAATCTCCTCAAGGTTCAGGAATAATCCCACAAAATATGGCAAAATCCCCACAAAATAAGGTAAAATCCCTGTTGAAGGTAGGATCAAATCCCTTGGATTCAGGAACAAAAACAAGATTCCACCACACAAACTTCAATGGGACGAATTTTTTTTTTTTATATACTCTTTTTTTTTTTTTTTTTTTTAGTCAACAAGATCTAAGATCTAAACTTCCAGGACTGTGGAACTAATTGAACGAAAATTTATGAAATTTAATTTTGAAGCAAGAACGAATATAGAAACTTAAGTGCAACACAAGAAAACAAAGCACAAAAGGAAACAAGATGAAGAAGAAACTCTAAGAACACAAACAAGCAACTGAGCAGAAACAAATAAACACAAAACCCTAAACGCTAAGATAAGATGAAGGAACTTTTACCTTAATCTTTGGCTCTTATACCAAACTGACGTGGATACCCAATGGAAATAAATTCCATGACTATGATGACAAGTTTTTGGAAGAGACCAAGCATCTAAATAATTTCCCTCTATGGCCACCCAAAGCTTAAAGAAGCAAGAACGAGCCAATACATAGGAGCTAAAAGAAATAAGATAAACCGCCCACAAGAAGAATTGATAAGTGTTACTGATCTTGATGCAGATTGGAAGAATGCAATCGGTTCACACTCTCTAAAACAGTGAACACCGCCAAAGGCGATGAAAGAAGAAGATCTCTCTTTGATTTAATTGAATAATTCGATGTTATATTACAAGAATAACAAAGCTATTTATGACTAATCTAAAGGGTCCAGATCCATTAAAGGATTTAGAAGTTAGCTAAGGAGTAGGATTTAGCAAATCGTAAAGCCAGACTAAGATAAGACGTAATAATCAAAACAACTAAGAGGATTTGGAGATCTTAATCCAAATCCACTAAAGATTGAAACTAAGATCTATCAAAAGTAAGGCTAATTATTCAAGGGTGGCCGGAATAATCTGGAGGCCCAAACTCCAATAGCCAAAGCAAAAAACTCAAAAATAAGCTTAACTAACTTAATGGTATAGCAGGGACAGCAGGCACGTGCCTGGGTGTATGTGCTAGTTTGCGACGGGCGTGCTTCAATGTGAGGAGGTTCCCTCATGAGGAGTCAGAGGGAGAGCACGGCCTGGGTGCTGATGTTGGCACGGGGGTGCTTTCAATGTAGTTGTTATTCTCCTCTATCGTGATGCTTATGAAGCGGTCTAGAGGGCAGTGCTCCACTGGCTGAGACCTGGGCATGACGGTGTTCGCCATCGCTTAGCACGGGCCGGGGCTAATCCCAATCTCATTGTTCCCCATTCAACATGTGCTTCTATTAATGTGTGAGATAATTTAGGTGGTTCCTTCATAGTTCTTACATAGGCACTTGTGAAAGCAAGGTCATGGAGCTGCTTTATTCTGTAATTTGTTTCTTAGAATGTTAGTAAGGACATGGTTGTCATATTACTTCTTTGCACGACGTTCCCTTGTAATATGACCCATTAGGAAGTTGCTAAAATGGATGCCATTGTTGTGGGGTCCTTGTTCCCTTGCTCAAGTTCTTCATAGCACTTGTTGAAAGCAAGGTCATGGAGCTCTTTTGTAATTTGTTCTTGAATGTGTAAGGACATGGTTGCTCTATACTTCTTTGCACGACTCCTTGTAATATGTCCATTAGGAAGTGCTAATGGATTGCCATTGTTGTGGTCCTTGTTCCCTTGAGCTCCATAGGTGGTTGGTGGTAGTGAATCCGTATCATCTACTCTCCATATTCATAGTTCCAGAATCAATTTGTCTTCATCCACTATTTTGAAAGCTCTCATCTAAGCTGCTTGACCTTCCAAAGCACATTAAACCTGAAAACCCTTTCGAACTACTCGAGTTTATTGAAGAGCTTTTAGATCTAAGCTTTTCTTTTTAAAGAAAAAAGAAACTAAAAGATTAAACTAATTCAATCAATCATCTAATCCTGATATAATACAATGGTATCTAGAATGAAGAATCATAAAAAAAAAAAAAAACAATAAACAACATATTTATCTAATACTCCAAAAAAAAAAAAAAAAAAAAAAAAAAAAAAAAACATAACCACAAAAAAATACAACAGGGTCCAAAATTACTCCACATACTACTTTCATAATCCAACATGAGTTTAGCTCAATCAATCAGGATTTATATAAATAAGTTGGATTAGAAAAGAATTTGTATTGTATTCAAATTAACATTTTTATAGTTAGTATTTATCTTGATAAAAATTAAATTTAAAAATTTTTAAATGCCTAAATATCAATGTATCTATTTAAAAAATTTTAAAAATTAACTTTTAGAAAATATACATCCAATCGAATTGTAGAAAAATAAAACAATTCTAAAAATTAAAAAAAAAAATGCAATAGTGAGAAGAATCTTTGAATCTTCTCTTTGGTTCAGCTTTCATATAAATATATAGATTAGAGTGAAAATTATATAAATTTTGATTTTTTAAACAAATTGTATACAACACTCAGAATTCATACAGCAAATTGAGACTACTCCCTTATAATATATACTTACTCCCTTATTAAATTATAGTATATAGGTATATTATAGTATACTATTATATATATATAGTATAATATATATATATAATATATATACTATATAAACATACCTATATATATATAATTATACTATAATATATATAATATATTCCTTGAAGCTAAAAAAATAATTTAACAAAAATGCTGACAATTGCATCGCTTTGTTTTTTTCAGTTATTTCTATTTTTTAAAAAAATATTCCTGAAGTAAAAAAATATTTAAAAAATGCTGACATGATGCTTTGTTTTTTCAGTATTCTATTTTTTAAAAAACTATTTTTAGACTTTTTTTTTACTATGATTTTTTCTTTGTTTCTAAAATTTGATTGGTCATCAAAATATTTTTAAAATTAATATTTTATGATAATAGTCAACATTTTTAAAACTGTTTCTACAATTTGATTGGCCTTTAAAATATTTTTTAAATAATATTTTATGATAATAACCAACATTTTTTAAATTTAATCTTATCAGCAATATACTTTCCTTTTGTTGAATCTTAATTTTTATGTTTATTATGTTTTGTATCTAGGCCTTCTACTTGCTCTCTCCTTCTATTGTTCTCGTATGATAGTTTTTATTTACTCCAAACTTCTATTTTTACAGGCATCATGTACAGAAGGATTCCTGTATTGTGCAACAAACCATGCTGACAAATCAAGGAATGTGCTTTAGTGTATTTCGCTCATTATTTTCATCCAGATTCAACTATGAAGAGTTTGGGAGAACTTAAGTTACACTTTAATGATTTTCAACATGAAAATGTTTTTTTTGGATACTTCTGTTATGAATTTGCAGTTAAAATAGGACTTTTATTTCAAACTTAATTCATGCTTTTTATTATTTTATTTTTAGACTTTGCGATTAAATAAAGAGGAATTAAGAGTAAATAAGAGGATTAATAACAAAATTTAATTAAAAACTTAATTATTTGATGGAAAATAATGATTTTTGGGTTGTTCTTGGCTCCAGAAAAGTGGAACATAAAAAGCTCCCTACGAGCTTGGTCCTTGCTAAAAATGAAACATGAATCTTGAATCATTCTCAATTAAGTTTTCTTTTGCTTTTTTTTTTTTTTTCTTTCTTTCCTTTCTTTGAATTCTAAATAAGAAACTAGATTTTATTTTTAAGTTCTCTTTTAAACTTTGGTCTTTTTTTCTCATGATCAACGTTTTATATAGAGGTAATCGCCCAAAATTGCTATGAACAACAATTTGCATAGGTAAAGTATAAATAATATTTTAGAGTGTGACATATAATTTTTCAAAATTTGCATAGATATTAAATAAACAATATTCTAGAAGCAAATATTTAACGATTGAAAGGTTATTAGTTTCTCTCTTCTAAGGATTTTTTTTTTATATGAACTCTAAACTATCAATTCATTATTGCTAATCTTATAAATGTAGTTTCATATATGATCACAAAATTTAATTAAATTTATATTTTTGTCTAGGAATTACCATTCATGAAGAGGAAAGTGAACTCGGTAGTGTTACTTAAACTAGAGATGTGGGATGAAAATCCAAATATTATACTTCACATCAATACAAATAATTAGTATATGATTGTAATGTCAAAAAAAAAAAAAAATTAGTATATGATTGTAATCAATGTATTTTTTTACTATATAATTGTAATTGATGTATTTTTTATGAAAAAATAAATTTTTCTATGTTTTGATTGGACTTTTATTTTAATTTAAAATTAATATTTAATATAATAATTAATTATATTTTACTATTAAATAATAAATAATTAAAATTATAAAAAATATTTTGCCACATATTATCCATACTGAATTATTTGAATTATAATATTTTATCTGCCTAAAATTATTTAGGATAAGAAACAATATTCAACCTGTTTGATTATAAACTCTAATTATAATTTAGTTAGGATTAATTAAAGTTTATAATTATCTTAAAAAAATTAATGGCACTACAATTTTTATATAACATTAGAATTTAATAAAGAAGAAAATAAAATTTATAATATATTAAATATAATTTATATATAAATATAGATGGTTTATAAATTATAAATTATTAATCATTAGAGTAACGGCAAGTAGGGGTGGCCAAATTACGGTTCGGGGAACCGGAACCGTCGGTTCGAACCGGTCCCGAACCGTAACCGGAACCGGTGAGAACCGGAACCGGGCCCTCGGTTCGAAACCGGTTTCCGCGAACGCGTAACCGGAACGTGAAGAACCGGAACGCGTGAAACCATAAGCGAAAGTGTTCTCTTTGGTTCCGCATCTCCAGATTTTGCTGGAACCAGAACCGCGGTGTCAAGAAAAGCCGGTCGGAACCGGGGAGACCCGGTTCCCGGACGGTTGGAAACCGCCGGTTTCGAAAGACGGTTCGGAACCGGCGGTTCTAGCCAAAAACTGGTAACCCAAACCAAAAGAAATAAAAAATAGAAAAAAAAAGAGATTTAGAAGCGGAAAAGAATACCCCACAGCAACTCGTCTTTTACACCCCAACCTTGACACAAAAGCATCCTGCAAAATTATTTAAACCCTCGGCCCTACAAAGGGACACAAGAAAAATGAAATAAAAAAAAAATAAATACAGTATTTCCTTAATAATTTATTTGCGTTTGAACGTTGTGTTTTTTTTTTTTTAAAGGAATTTTGTTGTGAAATCTGGTTTAATTACCCCCTCCCACACTATAAACGGCTACCATAGACGGCTAGTTTCAAGCGGTATTTTTAGGAAAAATTATTTTATTGTGAAATCTATTAATTATTCCTCCCAATAGCTATAAACGGCTATATAACGGCTAGTTTCAAGGGTATTTTTGAAAAATTAATTTTTTGAATTTATTATAAATACCTCATTTCATTTACAAATTCATTATAAAAAAATCTCTACTCTCTCTACTTACTCTCTCTACAATATTTTTTTAAATTATATTCAAACTTTTTTAAACAAAAAATAATTTCAGTGGAAGAATTTTTTTGTAAAAAATAATTATATTCAAGTCTTTAAAAAAATAAATTTAATTGTAGAATTTTTTAATTTTTTAGGTGTATTTTTTTTACAATAACTTTCACAAATTTTACTAAATTTTGAAAACACGGTCTTACAAAAATTTAAAAATTTAAAATTTATCGCGATCGCCGAGAACATCGATCGGAACCGTCGTGTCTGTCACCGGACCGGAAACCGTATACCGGCAACCGGACACCGTCCGGTTCCAACGGAACCGGAACCGGACCTTTTCGGTTCGGTTCCGTTCCAGTTTTTTTTGGAACCGAACCGGCTGTTCCGGAACCGGTAACGCCCGTTCCGGAACCGTGGCCGGTTCCGGTTCCAGTTTTTTTGGAACCGGAACCGGCTGTTCCGGAACCGGAACCGCCGGTTCCGGAACCGTGGCCACCCCTAACGGCAAGCCTTCGTCCAGTTATAATATAAAGTTTTTCAAGAAGAAATATTATTAATTATACTCGGGGTTGGAGGAAGTGCCATATTGCAAAAACGCGAGGGCATGTTGGTCATTGAGGAAAGCATTCCTTAGACAAAGCTGTCCTTTGTCGAATTAACAATATTTCTGATGTAGCAGTATTGCTTTCCCTCTCATTCTTCTCTCTGTCAGTCTCTCCGTCGTGATTCTTCTTTTTCTGCTTCTGTACTGTTTGCTGGATTCTTTCTTCCCATTCTCCAAAGCGCTAAACAACCCTTCATAATGTAATCAAACACCACAATACAAAACCGAAAATCGCCAAATGCAAGAGACGCTGCTTTGTATCTTACAGCCTCCAACAATTGCTGCTGCCGTCGTCGACGCCGATAAAGAAGACAAACAAATCCAACTCCTTGTCCCACCTCCTTGTCACTTGGTGGCCACTCGCCCAAGATCGCAGCCCAGCTGCCGGCGCGTGACTCCCACGCTCAGCGAAACCGTTGTCGTTGTTTCTGAAAAGGTGCTACCGAACGGAGACATATACACTGGGACCTTGACTGGAAGTTTGCCTCACGGGAAAGGGAAGTACCTGTGGTCGGATGGGTGTATGTACGAAGGACAGTGGAACAGAGGCAGAGCCTACGGCAAGGGTAAGTTCTCGTGGCCATCAGGAGCCACATACGAGGGCCAATTCAAAGACGGTCGTATGGAGGGCTATGGCACATTCATCGGCATCGAAGGTGATTCTTATAAAGGCCAGTGGTTGTCCGACCGAAAGCATGGCTTCGGCGAGAAGCGATACGCCAATGGCGATGTGTATGTAGGGTGGTGGAAGTTCAACTTACAGCATGGTGAGGGGAAGTACAGGTGGAGCAATGGGAACGAATACGCGGGCGAGTGGAGGCATGGGGTGATCCATGGGAAGGGCGTTTTGCTTTGGGCCAATGGGAATAGGTATGAAGGTCAATGGGACAACGGTGTACCAAAGGGTAAAGGGGTTTTCACTTTTGCTAATGGGAATAACAGATACGATAGAATTTACAAGGAGGAGCCCAGGAAGAGATTGTCTGTTGATGCGAATTTTCCAAGGATTTGTATATGGGAATTGGATGGGGAGGCTGGAGATATTACTTGTGATATTGTTGATAATGTGGAGGCTTCCATGTCATTTGATAATAGTAGTAAAAATGGTGATGGTAATTGTAAGGAGAGTGATAATGGCAGAATAGTTGACACTGGACAGTGCCAGAGAAGCCCTTGCAGCTCTTCTGACGGGGATTTCAAGAAGCCAGGGCAAACGATTTCGAAAGGGCATAAGAATTATGATTTGATGCTTAATCTTCAATTGGGTATCAGGTGTTTTTATATGATTCAAAAATTGGGAGTGCTAAATCAAATTTTTTTTTTTAGAATTTATTGATTCAAATTAAGTAGAAGTGTATCTTCCTGTGTAGGTATTCTGTTGGGAAGCATGACTTGTTAATGCGAGAATTAAGGCAAAGTGATTTTGATCCTAAGGAGAAGTACTGGACAAGGTTTCCGCCAGAAGGATCAAAGTTTACGCCACCACATCAGTCTGTGGACTTCAAATGGAAGGATTACTGTCCCATGGTGTTCAGGTATTAGCTTCATTTTTGTTCTGGTTTTGTTTTTGAATCAAAGAAAACGAAGTTTTTTTAGTGTCGAAGAAGTGAGGGCTTTAATGTATGTCCGATCTTATAAGTTGCGGTGGTGATTGGTTTTGTTTGTTATTTAGACATTTGAGGGAATTGTTTGCAATAGATCCGGCGGATTACATGGTTGCTATTTGTGGAAATGATGCGCTTAGGGAATTTTCTTCCCCTGGAAAGAGTGGAAGCTTCTTTTACCTTACTCAAGATGATCGTTTTATGATAAAGACTGTGAAGAAATCTGAAGTCAAGGTCAGTTAGCCGTACTTTCTGACTTCTGTATCTATCATATAGCCACAGGAATTAATACTCTATAAACTAGGAAATTGCTTGTTACTCCAGTTTTAAATTTTCAAATAACTGATTTAGTTCCATCATCTTGGTACCAGTTTTAATATCTTGGACACATACTTTTGGCATATAATTGTTATCCAGTTTATGAATTGACCATGACCAGCCATTGGTAACATGTTCAGGTTCTCAATAGGATGCTTCCAAGTTACTACCGACATGTTTGCCAGTACAAGAATTCCTTGGTAACAAAGTTCTTTGGTGTGCATTGTGTGAAACCAGTTGGAGGTCAAAAGGTAGGTTTGGCTGTTTTATTCCAAAGCTTTATTTGCCGAACGCATGCCAAAATCTGATCATTGTTTATAATGCAACTTGTAATCAGACCCGTTTTATTGTTATGGGCAATTTGTTTTGTTCTGAGTACCGCATCCATAGACGCTTTGACCTGAAAGGATCTTCTTATGGTCGTGCAACTGATAAGGCCCCGAGAGAAATTGATGAGACAACCACACTTAAAGACCTGGATCTTGATTTTGTGTTCCGCCTTGAACGTTCATGGTATCAAGAACTAATCAGGTAAATCCAACAAAATGGTTCTAGTCCTTTCTTGATCCTGGACGGCTGTACTTTTTTTTTTTTGTTCTCTTGTGAGAGTCTAATTTTTAATTGTTCGGAAATTTGTCATACAATATGTTATGTTTCAGGCAAATATACAGAGACTGCGAGTTCTTGGAAGCTGAAGGGATAATGGATTACAGTCTTTTAATTGGTCTTCATTTCCATGATGATCACTCAAGTAGTGATATGAAGATGTCGCCTAATGACATGTGTTTTGGTAAGTTTCCTTACTGATTTGATGCTTGTTAAATTTAAGATTTAAGAAAGAACTCTAGAGGAATTGGTAGAGCATAAGCTAATGTCCTGATGTGAACCTTTACCAGAAAAGGAAAATACACGTCATGATAAAACCTTCATGCGAGGCTATCACTTGCTGCCAGATATGGATTGGGTAATGGAAGGCCGGTATGTGTACTTTTCTAAAGTCAAAACTGATTATTTTATATTTTTTGTCTCATTAGTTGTATAGACATTTCCCATGCTCGTTCAATTAAGATACAAATGGAATATGGAGTTTGGGCAATGGGCAATATGTTCATGCATATGAAGTGGTGGCCATGGAATAATATTTAGAAAAATGAATGGTCTAAATATTAGAGATTATTGTTGCAGAAATTAGCCTGAATATTCTGGATAACTCAAGATGCATTCCAATTTTGTTGTCTAAATTTTTATGGGATTTGTGGGAGGTTGGGCATGTCAAAAAACAAGAAGATACTATCTTTCATTTTTGTCTCCTTTTGTTGCCATCAAAAGACTAAATGTTGGGCCCATCTAGTGATATATTTTTAACTTTAGTTGGTAATGGACCAAAGACTTTGTTTCTATAAGCAAAGTAGTATGCTTTAATGTCATCATGTCTGCACCTATAGACCCAGGAACATACAAATCCAATTCCTAAGTGAAGCTATAAGTTTCGTTTGAGTCATTTTTCTTTTTTTATTTTTTATTTTTTATATTTGATCTTTGTGTTTCCAGGTAGATTTGGTGGTTTCTTCATTTGTTTTAATATTTGATTGTTGGAATGACTCAAAAGAGACTGAGCTGTCATGTTGAAATTGGGGGTAGTGCATATACAATATGTGTAGATGGGGTCTCCTTTCCATTTTTTATCAGAATAAAGCTTTGTTTAGTCCAATTTCTCTCCTTCCAAAGCAATAAAGAAATAGATAATGTCTGTGGTGTTGTGACTGACAACTGAAGCATTTAAAATATTTTGTTCGGTCAAATGATATTACATCTAAGGTGCAGATGGTCATTTGAGTATAACTCTGAGAATGATGACTTTGAAGCCAGAATTTAAAAGAAAAAGAAATATTTATTGCCTATCCTCAAAATGGCAAATTTGAGGAAAAAGATGCAAATAATTATAATAATAACCTCCACTATCAGTGGGCACTTTTTGATGATTGTCCAAATCATTGTGTACTATATTGGTTTAGTAATTTTATCATTTCGGTTTTTCAGGATCTTGCTGTGGGATTTTAAGTTTTATGATCTTGACATTCATGCAATGCATATATTGAATTTGAAATCTAGCTCACTTTGTTCTGGCATTGATTTTGTAGGGGCCCATTTATCCGGCTTGGGGCAAACGTGCCTGCAAGAGCAGAACGAGTGCACAGGATAGAGTCAGATCAATATGCAGGTGGTGGAAGTATCAATTCAACACTTCCAAAAGGCATTGGGGAGATATCTGATGTGATTCTGTACTTCGGCATCATTGACATCCTTCAAGATTATGATATCAGCAAAAAACTAGAGCATGCATACAAATCCTTGCAAGTGGATGCCACATCCATCTCTGCTGTTGATCCAAAGCTATATTCAAAAAGGTTCCGGGATTTCATACACAGAATATTTATAGAGGACAAGTAATCAGGAATCATGATGGGAGTAAAAAATGAAAATCTGGTCAATTGTTTACAATCACAACAGAAGTCTGGATAACACCAACACGGAAAGAAAGCAGGGTGGCAGACGTGTGAGTTTGGCGCGGTCGTGAATATGATGTTTATGATGCATCCATGTGATCAGGCTGGTTTGATGGCTGAGTTATTAAGAACAACCATGGTAACTGTGGGGGGAAAATAAAGTGAGCTTTTTATATATTAAACTTATGTATGTAAATGGAATGTAGTCACAACAATTTGTTTGTTTTGTTGTGAGAACAGAGATGAAGCAGATTGCAGAAAGTAGAGAAATGGTTCTGCAGAGTTCAAAGAAGGGAGGGATTGAAGTAACAAAATGTACAGTCAAAAGCAAAAAGGATGAATGCAATTTTCAAAAATTGAACAGATGGTTTGCAGGCTCAGCAAGGAAGAAAAGAGAAGATAATGAGTCTTTTTCTTTCACATTCATTCAGTCAAATGCCATGTTTGCTTTCTTTTTTTTTTTTTTTTTTTTTTTTTTTTTTTTAAAGCAAAAAGGTAATGAATGGCAATTTTCAAAATTGAACAGGATTGGTTTTGCGCAGGGCTCAGCAAAAGGAAGAAAAGAGAAGACTAATGAGTCTTTTTCTTTCACATTCATTCAGTTCAGAATGCCATGTTTGCTTTTCCTTTTTTTTTGTTTTTTTTTTTTTTTTTTTTTTCGAAGGAGAAGAAAAACATTAACCAGCCATAAAAATTAAGAGAATTTTTTTTTTTTTTTTTTTTTTTTTTTTTTTTTTCAGGAAAAGAAAACATTAACCCAGCCATTAAAAGAAGAGAAAAGCAGAAAGAAAAGATGTGGGTGTTTCTTTGCTCATGTTCTTTGTTCGTCTCTTTATTGAATTCAAAGGTTTGAAAAGTAAATTAGGACATAGGTATATGATACTATTGCGTCTCTTTTTGAACAATACCAAGAAGCCAACGTATGACAAAGCAGCAACTAGATGGGGATGGATCATAAACTATCTAAAATTATTTTTCCCATTTGCCACGTCAAAAGTAAAGTAGTTACTCTCTAGAATATTTTGTCGCGAGTAATATTCAAAGGATTTTGATACCTGTGCTATTTTATTACGTTGATAGCAGCAGCGCGGAGGGCTAAAAAGGGAATCAGGCTCTAAATATTGTGTTTTAAAAATAAAAATAAAAATAAACAGTAAATTTTAAACTTGGGTTAACATGTAAATGTTTTAAATGTGTATTTCTTTTAAGAATAAAATTAAAATTTTAAAAAGAAAAATTGAAATTTGAAAAGTTGTCCCTAAATCAAGAAAACTCCGAATATATAAATTGTCTTTTGAACTTTTTTGCTAGAAAATTTTCAAAGTGATCTTATGGTCTTCTGGATTTTATCTTTTATAATAATAACACAACCAGACTCGTTAGAAAATGGGATTTGAGAAACATGCACGACTGAAGAGTGTAATGTCTTTTGAAACCATCTTTAAGCTATTTTCGCGGTTCTTCCATAAACCGAAAGGTTGGCTCCTTCATTATTCCTTATGGACAACTTAGTTTTTCATTGAAGAGGGCACTAGACAGGATGAAATCAACGAGCACATGAGTGTGAATATTTTTTATTTTTCTCGCAATTGCTATGAAATATAAGTACGAAATCCAAGAGTATATTACACTCGTTTTCTTCACAGGGACAAGTTTTCGGTTGCATATCGCCCAAAAACCTGAGGACTAATCTCTAAATCTTGAACACTAATCTCACCAACTCTACTCTCGTTTTCTTCACTCACCCCTCTTTCTATTTTTCACAATTTGATTTCTTTAAACTCTCCATCAATCAAAATCTAATCAAATCCACCGATCAAAATCCATAATTTCAAAGAAATTAATAATTTATGCTGTAATAATCACAAAGATGAGGATATGATATGGAGGATGCTTCGAAATCCTAATAGTAAGAGAGAAATGATCAGATGGAAGCAAACCTATCACTGTTGAGATAGTATGCTTCATTGAATCCTTAACAGAATCAAAAGCTCTTTCGAAGATAACGAAAGTATCAAGAGGTTTATTGGTTTAAGCATAGCGACTACAAAAAAACCATGTTCAAAATTAGACTTTCTAGTTGAAATAAAGTATCAGAAACTTCTCTGCTGTGATTGAGACAACTAATGGTGGCAGCTGTGGTGGAGGAAACGGAAGAGGAACAACATTGAAAGAAGTTATGGAGGAAAAAGAGAGTTGATCGTAGAGGTTTCAGTTGAGAGTATAATAAATCAGATATACGAGAGAGAATGAAAGCTCGAGCTCTCTGTATGTCTCTCTTTATTTTTATGTATCTGTGTTTTGTCGAAATGGAATAACTTTATTATTTTCTTAGACTAGAAATTGGTTTTAGATATTTATATGGTTGATTTAGTTAATTTGTACGATTTTCCAACTGGACTACCTTTAAGCCACGCCATCTTGCGTGTAATGCACTCGTCCATTTTTAGTCTGTCCAGATATATTTTTATTATAAAAAATAAAATTTAAGGGGCTACAAAATCACTTTTAAAGTATAGGAGGGCCACAAGGTTTTTTTGGCAAAAGTTGAGTAAACAATTTATATATTAGGCTATCGAGAAAAGGAACATTGAATTTCATTAAAAAATTTTAAAGTGAAATAAGTTCATAGTTTAGTAACTAAGCAGAGAACTAGTCGCAAGTTGCGCAGAAATGAAAATTTGTACAAGTTGTATTCTAATTTTTCTTTTTTTTGTATCATTTATTAAATTTGTTAGAGATTAATTTATATTATTACCATAAAAATAAGGCTAGAAAGTAAAGTTTTGGGGCCTCACACAAACTGAGGCTATAAATTTTCATGTATTTATTCATGTTATTCATGCATTTAGATTTCATTGTCATAAACTCTATGTATTTATTTCAAATTTTTATTTTCTAAGAAGGTTCTGCTCCAAAGCTATAGGCAAAGAGCCTATGAAGGCTTGATTTGAGGTTATTAGGTATTAATTTAAGATTAGTGCAGATATAATTCAAATTCTCCAATTTTTGGATTTAGAATTGATAATATAGAATAATAAAATATATTGAAGAATAATATATTTAGATATTAGACTCCTAAATAAACTCTAACCAGCAAATAATATAAGATTTTTTTGACTTCAATATATATACTCCAAACTTACACCAAAAAGAAATTTAATTGACAATTTATTCACTACTCAATTTCTGAGAGCTTGACAATTGGTGTGGTAAGCGTGGAACACACCTTCACACCCTAAAAACTTTGATCATTCTCACTCTTGAAAGTTATGGCTAACGATTCAGGCAATCATCCTACCACGGAAGGCCAGGGCGGTGGCCATGAAGAAGCAATTATGCAAACCATATTGGCCCCTCCACCTACAACTGATCCTTAAGTGGCGGTAGCCTTAGCTCAAGCCTACTCTCAGTTCACCACTGTGTTAAAATGCCTCTTGGAGACCCTAAATCCTCCAAAATTCAAAATTTCAACCTTCCAACAATATGACGGATCTACAGACCCTTGAAGTCACCTGGCGACCTTCCGAACCATGATGTACCTCTGAACCAACTCAGAAGATCTCATGTGCAAAGTTTTTCCTATCACACTAAAAGGGGCAGCACAAGAGTGGTACCAGACACTTAAAACAGGGTCCATTCAATCATTTTCAACTAGCCATGGCGTTTCGAGCTCGATTTATAACGAGTGTACCATTTAGGAAAATATCATCCGATCTAATTGACTTGAAAAGAGAAGAGGGAGAGAATCTAAGGCAATATCTCTCCAAGTTTCAAAGAATGGTGATGCAAGTGGAGAACTTGAATAATGAGGTGGCTATCAGTGCTATGGTAAAGATTTGTACGTACAGTAAATTGTTTGAAAGCCTAAATATAGACCCTCCTCTAACTTTTGCTGAACTCATGGCATGCGCGCACAAATACACAAACTGGACGAAGCCTATGAAGCTCGGCACCGTAGATCACCTAAAGAGGAGAAGCATAAGCATTGAAGATACCCTTCTCCAGTAAGGAGGAGATAGCCTAGTAAGAGATTGTCCCTCCATTCCGCGAACCAGTTTTGCTGTTAGAACACCATATTCAGAAAATGACAAATCACAGCCAGATTGAGAATTCACTCCTCTAAATAGGTCTCGCTCAGAGATATTGTCTTGGTAAAAAAGACAAGGTGAACAAATACAGCTCTATTACCCTAGGAAGATGAAGGAAGATACCTCAAGCTACCGAGACAAGAGCAAGTATTGCGAGTTCCATAGGGATGTTGGCCATGAGACTGAGGCCTGTTGGTAGTTAAAGAAGAAGATTGAACGCCTCGCGCAAAAGGGCGAACTAACAGAATTTGTGGGGAAAGGCCGAAAGGAAACTGAGGAGAGGGATAATTAGGTGAAAAAAATGCTACACCCTAGGTACAATCCACACTATCTTTAGGGTTTCGTCAAGAGGAGACAACAACTTAGCTCAGAAAAGGAGAGCGAGGGAAATTTATTCCATTTTGCCCCAACAACCACCAAGCATAAGGCCACCTCTCTTATTCTTCAAAGTCGATGGAGAACATGTGCACGCTTCATATAATAATGCCCTCATAATCGAGGGAGTCTTAGAGAATTTTCTAATAAAGAGAGTTTTGGTGGATGAAGGCAGTGTGGTCAATCTATTGACTATGGAAGTATTTAAGGCTTTGAAGCAAAGCTGAAGCCTGTCTAAACCCCACTAGTTGGCCTAGCAGGGAAGCTCATACAAGTATCTAGATCCATTGATGTAACTTTAGAACTCGAAACCGAAGGAGCATCAAGAAGACTCAAGTCAGAGTTCGTGGTAGCAGATATTCACTTTCCATACAATGTCATACTTGGCAGACCAGCCTTGTATGAATTAGAAGCGGCCACATGTATTTGATACCTCACTATGAAGTTTTACTCTGATAAGGGCGAATTTGTTGCTGTGAGGGGAGATTAGAAAATAGCTTGGAAAGCAAACATGATAGCATTGAAGGGGTTACCTCTTCCCTACTAATCATGTGGATGCTAGAAGGTAAATCGTCCATAGAGCCAATCAAGCACCAGCTTTTTGACATACCCAAACATACTATAGATTCCAGCCCAACACTTGTGGGCGAACGGATCACATGGGAAGTGGAGCTAGGGAAATGCTTAACATTAGGAGCTGAGCTATCAGAGGAGGTACAGAATAATATTAGGACGGTTTTGGCGAGTAACGTTAACAACTTTACCTGGACCGTTAGAGATATAATTGGGATCAACCCCAACATTATATCCTACAAGCTCAGTATTGACCCAGGTTGCAAATCGGTAAAACAAAAAAAGCGAAATCATGGTTTGGACAGACAGCAAGCTATAGCAGCCTAGGTAGATAAGCTGTTGCAGGTAGGGTTCATAAGAGAAGTCAATAAGCCCGAGTGGCTGGCGAATGTAGTTTTCTCCAACGGAAAGTGGATTTTATATGTCGACTTTACTAATCTGAACAAGACATGCCCTAAAGATCCTTATCCTTTACCCAACATAGATCAATTGGTAGACTGATCAACAGCTGGCTATGAAGTGTACAGTTTTGTGGACACAGCAACAGAATACTATCAAATAAGAATGAATAAGCTGGATGAAGAGAAAACGAGCTTCATTACAGACAGGGGAGTCTACTGCTGTCAGGTCATGCCCTTTGGGCTAAAAAATGCAGGAGCCACATACCAAAGGTTAGTCAATAGCATGTTTCTACACCAGATAGGGTGAACCATAGAGGTGTATTTAGATGATATGATCATCAAGAGCACTTAAGCTACCAACCATCCTAGGGACTTACAAGAAGCATTTGAAATTTTAAATAAATTCAGTATCAAGCTCAATCTAGACAAGTGCATATTTGGGGTTAAAGCTAGCAAATCTCTAGGTTTCATGATATCATAAAGGGAGATTGAGGTGAACCATGAGAAGATCAAAGCAATTTTGCAGATGCAAATGCATACTAATATTCATGAAGTTCAACAGCTGAATGGTCGAATCACAGCCTTAGGACGTTTCATCTCTTGCTTGGCTAGGAGATGTATGCCTTTCTACTGAACCCTAAAGCAGTTGAAGGGTTTCCAGTAGGATGACAAGTGCCAGCTTGCCTTTGAAAATAAAAGAATTCCTATCTTCAGCTCCTCTCCTAAGCAGACCCAGAAAAGATAAGCCTTTATACTTATACTTAGCCATTACTGAAAACCCACTATCATGGATATTAGTTAGAGAAGAGGAGGGCGAACAATACCCAATCTACTACACTAGCAAAGTCCCCGAGCTACGATATCCAAATATTGAAAAGTTGGCTTTCGCCATCCTTACCTCGGCGAACAGGTTACGTCATTATTTCCAATCTCATGTTATATTTGTCCGAACTAACCATTATTTGAAAAAGATTCTACACCGAGCTGAAACTTCTAGAAAACTAGTAGAATGGTCAATCAAATTGGGAGAGTTTGACATCAAGTATACACCCCGCACTGTTATGAAAGCACAAGTGCTTACAGATTTCATGGCTGAGTTCTCCAGAGAACAGGAAGAGGGTGAACTGGGAGCCAAGGGCCTGAATCTCGACAATAACACTTGGCAGTTACACACTAATGGGGCTTTGGGAAGTTCGGGGGCTGCTTTGCAAGGGCCAGGGAAAATAAAAGTGCAATACGCCATGCGCCTGAACTTTGCAATAACTAACAATGGCGCTGAATATGAGGGCTTAATCACAAGGCTTAAGCTAGCCCTCGAGGTATGAACCCTAATACTTCATATTTTCCTAGACTCACAATTGTTGGTCAATCAAATTACAAGCACATTCATCACCAAAGAGGCGAATCTTGCCAAGTACCATTCCCTAACTCTATCTCTCTTACATAAACTAGAGGAGAAGGGTGGGACTTAGAAGATAACTTAAATAGAGCGAGCGAACAACAGCAGACAATATAGCTAAGACTGTAGTATAGAGAGAAGAATTGCTAAGGGAAGTGATGCTCGAGCATTAGAGCCAGCCGAGCTATAAGCTGAATGAGATCCTCATGTCTCAGCCTAACAGCAATTGGATGAGTCCCATTATTGACTTCATACAAAATGATGTCTGGCCTTCTAATAGGCAAGAGGCAATCAAAGTCTGCAGGAAAGCTACAAACTATGCACTTGAGAATGGAGAACTCTACAAGAGATCAAAATCACACCCTTGGGCAAAGTACCTAATTGAAGAAGAAGGTAACTACATTATAAGGGAGACCCATGACGGTGTCTGTGGAGCACATGAAGGCTCAGATATGATGCTTAGGAAAATACTACTGCTAGGGTATTATTGGCCAACGATGAAGAAAGATGCTCGCTAATATGTTCACCGTAGCATTACTTGTCAAAAATATGATCGTGTACCCAGGAAACCTTCTACAGAGCTACAGCCTTTAGGTTTAGCCTGACCTTTTGCTCAATGGGGGATAGACCTACTAAGACCCTTTCCTATAACAACTGGGCAAAGAAAATTTATAGTAGTTGCAATTGACCACTTCTCAAAGTGGGTAGAAGCCGAGGCCCTCAGCATCATTTCCCCAGCTCAGGTCATTAGCTTCCTTAGGAACAATGTGATTTTCAGGTATGACATACCCCATAAGCTTATCACTAATAAATGGTAAGCAGTTTGACTCGGCAGCCTTTAGATCCTTTTGTGAAGACTGGCATATTGGGCTCCTTTTCACTTCAATAGCTCACCCCCAAACTAATGTCCTTATCGAAGTTACTAATAGAACCATTGTACAAGGCTTAAAGAAGAGGCTGGATGGGGAAAAAAGCTAACTAAGCAGAAGAATTAAATAATGTGCTATGGGCTTATAGGACCACACCTCGACAAGCAATAGGAAAAAGCCCCTTCTCTCTTGTATATGGACCTGAGGCAGTGGTTCCAGTAGAAATAGGCATTCCTAGCAAAAGAACATGGGAATATGATGAGCTCAGCAGCAATGAAAGTCTAAAAATCAACCTAGACATAGCGAAAGAACTTAGATAAGATGCTACAGTTTGAGTCAAAGCATGCAGGCAAAGGATGAGGAGGTACTTCAACAGACAGGTTCAAAGCACACAATTCAAAGAGGGAGATAGAGTAAAGCGAAAGGCAGAAATAACCAAAGATTCGGCAGGCGTGGGCAAGTTAGGACAGAATTGGGAAGGCCCCTATGAAGTCTCAAAGTAGCTAGGCTTAAGTACATATAAGCTCAAGAAGATTGAAGGAACCGAACTACCCAGACATAGAATCTAGACAATCTAAAGAAGGCATATATTTCCACCCACTAAAGATGTAAAACAACTTTATATTTAATAATAAAGAGATTTTAGGTTTTTTCACTTAATGCATCATGCCTTATAAAGGTAAGAAAGACATGATGCATTAAGGTTTTTTCTGAAGGATCTTACTTAGAAACTTTTTAGCATTTTTTTCTAGTTCTCCAATTTGCCAAAGCGGACCTAAACGGTCCTCTAACTAAGTCCATAAACTCAAAGATACATAGTTCTCCAGTTAAGACCTAAGTGATCCTCTAACTAAGTCCATTAGTTCAAGCATACATAGTTCTCTAGTTTGGACCTAAGCGATCCTCTAACTAAGTCCATCAGTTCGGACATATATAGTTCACCAGTTCAGACCTAAGTTGTCCTGTAATTAAGTCCATAAGCTCAGACATGCATAAGTCGATAGTTCGGACCTAATTGGGCCTCTAACTAAGTCCATAAGCTCGGATATACATAGTTCGCCAAAACGAACCTAATCGGTCTTTTAACTAAGTCCATCAGTTTAGACATACATAGTTCGCCAAAGCAGACCTAAGTGGCCCTTTAACTAGGTCCATTAGTTTGGACAATACATAGTTCGCCAATCAAAAAAACAGTTAAAAAATAATACTTAGAAGAAAAAAGAGAGCATGACACTTGAACAATAAATAACGATCTTTTCATTAACACAAAAAGCAAAAGATATTACATTGATGATTACAAATTTTTTTTAACACTAATTATAGAACAATCTGCCCCCATACATCTAAATCTACTCTGAACCTCACTCCTCATTAGCATCAGGAGTTATCTCACCCTCCTTGAGGTTCACCCTCCAGTTGAGTTGAGGAATCTTCAAAAGATGGATCTTGGTAAACATGCGAAACATCATCAACTTCTTCTCTTTCTTCCCCTTCTTCTTCTTCACCCTCCTCATCATCAGGATAAACTTCATTAATCCAACTCTAATCTCTTTCTGGATCCCACACCTTCAACCCTGCCAAAATATTAGACGGAAGGCTCAAGCATGCCTTAGCTAAGTCTTTATCCATCGATGCCTCCTGACCTCGAAGTCTCTGAAGCTCGTCCTCCCCTTCCCAGTCTTTAGCCTCCACAACTGTTATCTTCTCAGCACGAGCCTGATTTTCCCCTTGAAGCTTCTCCAAATCAGCATCCCGGGCAATGAGCTTGTCAAGTTATATTCATCTTAGCGAGCCAACGCCACTATGTCGCACAAGAACCTCAAACCATTAAGGTGTAACTGGCTAATGGTTGTAACACCCTCCGCCCAGTCCCGTGAGACCCGACGACGGATGTTTTTGTTTTTTTTTTTTTTAGAAAATCCTTTCATTTCGTTTTCATTTCTTTTTTTTTTTTTTTTTGTTTTTTTTTTTTTTAGAAAATCCTTTCATTTCGTTTTCATTATTTTCTTTTTTTTTTTTTTTGAAAAATAGATTTGGGAAAAATCCTACAGGAAATACGGTTAAGAATTTCCCTTTAAAAAACTGGAGGCTCGCCAACACATGTGAATTACAAAAACACTCCCAATTTAAAGTCCAAACTCCCAACATCTCCCAACAACACTTCTATATTTTTCATAAACTATATTAAATCCTCATAAGTAGAGCCCAAATTTCAAATCATTCGTTTCAACAAAGGACTTTATTATTTATGTCAAAAATTCTTAATCAAAAACACCTTCATTACGTTAATACCCATCATTCTCAACTTTACAACTTTTACAAAAAATTACCACATTCTTCAAAGGAAATATTTCAACATATATATATATATATATATATATATATAATATATATATACTTAATATAGGAAAATTTCTCATCAAATTCCTTTTCTTTTTAAAAACTTTCTTAACATCATAATGAAATTTATCATTAAGGAAACTTCTTCTTCATATCAAATCATACTTTCCTTATTTCAAAATTCAAAGGCACAGTTATACCTTAAATATACCCATTTTTTTTGTTAAAAACCTCTAAAACATATTTTGAAAGTTATTCAAAATTAATCATACTTATGTCATACTTATACCATACAAAAAATAATTTTAAGTAAAAGCCTTTACCCACCCTAGAGTGGTCTGGCCTCTTTAATTAAAAACCCAAAGGGAGGATTCTTCCTTCTCCCAACCAAGCATACTAAAATAACTCTTATGCACCCAAGGCATCCATTTCTATTCCTCATCATGATTATCTAAACTTTAATTCTACACTGTATCCCAAAATTTTCCAACAATTTTTTTCCCATATATTCCATTTAAAACATATCCACAATAACACTTTTCAAACCATATCAACATATTCTTATTTTTGTCAAATTCAATCCTCAAACATACAAATAATCAAGAGAACCTCATCACAGGATGATTCATACATACATTTATCCAAATAAACCTATGATGTCAAGGCTATAGAATAATTTCCAGCATTTAAAATAACCTTGACCTTTGCTATGTGTTTTTAGGGTCTCCAAATTGACTTGAAATTTAGATTCATTTAGAAAAGCTAAGACAAAATTCTAGATATATGTTATGAAGGGATCACAGCCCAGTCAATGTGTAAGATGGAAAAACAGAAGCTAGGGAACACAGACCAACAGTACCAGACCCGATTCAGCAGAACTTAATTCCAATGTTTATTAAATTCCTTTACTTAACCATAACACTCAAATTTAAACCAATCCAAAACCATAGAATGTCTCAAGACAATAGGGAAACCAAAAACTTTCATGAAGAACTCAGACCTAATCTTGTCTATTATAGTGGTCAAAATTGGCAACTCAATTCAGTGATGCATTATGGCCCCGGCATAACAGAGCTCAGTTTGGGTGTTTCAACATTAATTTTGAGCTATATTCTCCAATTGGACCCAAGAGGATTGGTTGGAAAAGCTAAGAAAGTAGATCTACAAACTTTAAATGAAGGACTCAGACACAAATGGAAAATAGAAATGATTCGAAAACTAGTCCTTAATCTCAACCCAATAACACTTTTTCCCAAAAAATTTAGCTTACTTAACCATGAATAAGAACATGAACAAACAAAGATACAAGGTAGAGTTTCTACCACATAACTAAATTACTCATAAACATTTCCATCCTAAGAGCAGTAAACCAACAAAGCAATTAACAAGAAAACTTAAGGCCTGTATTTCATCAATTAGATTCTGCCACTCTTGGAAGATGAAGAAGAAAATGTTTTCCTCATCAATTCAACATATAGGCAAGTTTAGAAATCTCCCAAGGAACACATTTATACCACCAAAGTTCAATTAAATCAAATTCATTTTCATAAAAATTCCAAATTTTCCACAAAATAGTATAATAAAAAATTTTAACAAAGTAATTGTGTTATGAAACTTTCTAACCTTCCAAACAAGCTTAAATTAAGCTTTTAATCAAAGCTGTCTCAAGCTTTGGTCTTGCCCTTATCTTTTGTTTAGAAGGCTCTCCACCCTTTTGACCCAAATAGGAAAATTCACCAAATTCAACTATGAAAATTAGTCAACCAAATATTACTTTCTCTAGCTCCACTCTCTAAGATTAATTACTTAAAACCAAGTTGGATGGGAGTTTGAAATTTGATGTGTTTACTAAGTAAGAATTTGGAATGAAAATGAAGAAGAATAAGAAGAAGAAGAAGAAGGAGAAGGCAGGAGGAGACGTGTAAGGATAAGGAGAAGAAAAATGGTTGCTCAATTAATTGATGGGTTGCCTTTAATTAAAGCAACTAAAAGGGTTGATTTTGGTCTTTTCTCAAATGGGATGGCTTAGGATTGAATTCACTAGTAATCTAATCTAATGGGCTACAATTATTCTCCAATTTAAATTCCTCAAAATATTATTTATTTCACATAAACTCTCTAATTTTACTCCATTAAAAATAATTCCTCAATTCCTCATAAAAATAACTTTCCTCAAACTGTTCCTTACTTAATATAACACCTAATTCACTATTCATTACATTATTCTAAATTCTCCCAAAATATTCTCTTTACTTACTTTTCTTATCCTAAAAACCCATTGCATACATGCTCCAAAAATGTTAAATAAAATATAAAACAACATAAATAGTAATTTTTTCCCGCGACAAAAATAATACCGGAACTTCCGGACCGGTGGTACTATTCACAGACTGGTAAACTACTATTGAAACACAGGGAAAAACGGCGGTTTTTACAGCTCTCCCCCACTTAAAGAATTTCGTCCTTCGAAATTTCACCTGAATTAAACCAATGTACAACTCTCATAATATTTTCCGACTTCAATTTAATTCTTCCTTAATCGGCTCGCACCCTTACCTATCCTTTCTTCCATTCCACTACACACAGAACAAATCCATAAACATTCTTATTCTATCTAGCACTCAATCCAATTGACCTACTATAACTCCCCATACCAAACACTATCATCATATCCAGATTTACATCTCAACCCGCGCATTTTCCGTTAAATATCATATTTCATAGATTTGCATTAAATGTAAATCTCATTAAAGCATGCATGAACGATTATATGAACATATTCACCGGGATTCATTAATAGCTTACTTCTCATACCAATATCAACAATAACTTCATTTCACATGATACTTTATCTCCATAAAAATCTTTCTTCTTCTTTTTTTTTTTTTTTTTTTTTTTTTT
>NW_023591136.1:0-112577 GCF_014843425.1 Jatropha curcas
AATCTAACAACGAAGCTTGCAATTCCAGCAAAGTGGGGTTCTTTTGGTACATACCCACCACAACCACATTACTCAAGATTGAAGATTCACAGTAAAGGAACTTTCTTTTTTTTCTAAATCAATTACAATAATCATTAATTTTCCAATCTTGCAATTCTCTCGTTTTCTAATTTTTTTCTACAAGAAATTAAATAAAAATAAAAATAAAAATAAAACCCAACACTTCATATATAATTGCTATGCTTCCTGGAAAAAAAATTAAAAATTTATAATTTTTTCTATACATGTATGGCCTGGAAAATTGGCTTTACGATCTGGAATTGCATCATCTGTTAGTCAGCCTTTCCTTTCTATGCAAAACAGCTCCAAAAAAGTCATCATTGCATGTGCATTTGGAGAAATACCAGAGTTTATACTCTATAAATAAAGGAAAGAGAGGAGCTGACAGGAAATTGTAGAACCAATCAATGCCAAGAGCCAAGCAGAAGAAGGAACAGCTCTAGACGAACCTCCTGTGAAAATGTCTGTCCACCATGAACTATTGATCCCGCTTGGCTCGTTCCCGGATCCTGTGTCTGACCCAGTGGCTGTACTCGTAGTCGTAGTTTGAGACCCTGTTGCAGATTTTTGACTGCAGAAATAACATTAATTTCAATTAGCAAATTATATACATTAGCTTGACACATACAAAACAAAAGCAATTAAGGAGGAGAAAAAAATGCAACCCAGTACCAAAAAGAAGAGAACTTTGCAGATTCACCCAAGAATCGCATGACATTATCAACAAGAACAGTCACACATTGCTAAAATGGATGTAACCGAATAAAGCGAAAGATTAGTGGAGAAATTATGGTTACCTAGCTACTGAAGGGCAGAATGTTATGACATAATCAGCTCCTGTACATGTAAATGTGCTAGTGGCATCATCATAGGCATAGCTATATGATCTTGGACATGCAGCTTTAAACATCTGCGAATAAACAGATGGCTTACACGTGTCTGGTGTCGCAAATGCGCCGCTACAACAGTACTCAGGTGTTCCAAAAGCCTCACAAGCACTCTTACAAGCCTGGCCTGATCCGTCCTTTAACTCTGCCGGACACTGTTGGTTTAAATCGGTTATACACCCGGTTGACAAGCAATTACCAGACCCACGATTCGGTTCAACAACCATTGGTAAGTTGTATCCATCAACTAGACTAACATCGTAGAAATCTTGTGTACCAGACCCGATTGTGAATTCTGCTAGAGTGGCAGGTGGCTTAGCATTTCTACCGTTGCACTCAATTTGGTTAGAGGCACAATCAGCTGTTAGGCAGCTACCCTGACCAGTAGCCGGGTCAAATGTGCAACCAGTTCTGCCCCAAAATCGACCCGACCAATTTGGTGGTGATTGAAACGATCGAGAGCCGCCGGGAGGAAGCTGGAATCCGGTAGTTTCTAACGGAGAACTACCAGCATTGGACAGAATACCAGGCCATACTGTGTAGCCACATCTGTTTATTAGAGTAAATGTAGCCCCTGATATACCTGCGATAATACAGGAGTCAGTACACATTACAAGCGATATAAAAACATTCGGGTATCTATCAATTAAAAGAAAACTGTAAATTACATACCTTTGGAGATTGTGAGCAAAGTGAGAGCTATGTATAAAGCAGAAGTAGAGGAAAAAAGATCCATTTTGAGAGAATTGGAGGTTATAATAAAGAAGAAGAAGGATGAAAAGTAGTATTTGTTTGGTAAGAGAGAAATCAGAAATGGAAATGGTGGGATAGATATGGGAAGGGAAGCTATGTCACCCTTTGTCCTCGCCTCTGTGTTGTATATAAATATAATGGTGAAACTGTGGAAGTTGCAATGAAGCGACCAATTTCTTTTTGTTGAGACAGGGAAGTCAGTTCCACGTCATACATGATAGTCAAACTATGGAAGGAGGTGGTGTTAGTGTCGCCCAATTCAATTTTATCCATCCAAATACTTAAATGCTTGTGAATATCAATAATAAATTAATAATCATAATAATAATAATAAAACAAAAACATGTGAACTCCATGGTCAAGCTCATTTTAGTATATATCATATACACCTTTTATAATATTATAATTTATAAAAAAAATTCAGCAATATATATAAGGTTAAAATAAAATTGTGAATTATATAAAAAATAATAATTCTCTCCTAAATCAATCCAATTTGGTAAAAATTTTTATGTTGAAAGGGTTAGAATCCTATGAGTATGCAATATTTGATGTCTTTTTCCATTATAAAAAACGCACAATGAAAAATAAAAAGAAAAAATTTTAATTTGAGTCACCTAAATTAATTTAATGGCGATATGAATAAATCAAGTTGCCGATTAATGTCTTATCTTTCCTTTTTTATCTTGTGATTGTGATAGAATTAGTACATATAATCTATCATGTTTGTGCTTTCGTGATCTCACTTTGTCTGGACATAAAACTCCTGTGGGCTATAATATGGAGATTTGCCTTTATTTTTAACTTCTATTACATCAGCCAAACTCACCCTAATCTATATATGTACACACACATGTGGTTCGCTTGCTTTTATTAAATGTATATAAATTACGATCAATTAGAATTTAATTTAAAGTTTCTTCAACTAATTTTATTAGTTAAAAGTAACTTGATATAATATGAATTTGAGTAATTAAAAAGCAACAAATATATCTAAAAAAAAAGATTAAGAGCTATTTTATTTATAAATTAACGAAATTCATATTTTCAATTGACAATAACTTAATGTTACTGGAAAATATTTTTTAAATCAAAATGATAAATAAACTCATTTTCCAATTAAATATATAAGTAAGTACACAACTTACAACTACGTATATTTATGGAATGGTGAAGATTTTTTAATCTCTTCATACTTTAAACATACGAAATGCATTATAAACATTAGTCATCTTCGAAGAAAATAAACAATTCAAATATGGAATTTAGAAACGTCCAGTAAACCATATACGTAACCCATACATTAATTATATTTCCTAAAATCACAATATAATTGCACATTTCAATAATAACTATGTTTATTGGCAAAATGAGATAGTTTTGCATACATTCATAATCCTGTATTTTCACATTTTATTTTAGTGAAGGGCATGATGGGTTTCCCGCGAAATTTGAAAGACTACAAATAATCGACGAAAGTGTATGATCAAATTTATGTAAATCATTTAATATTTCAGTAAACCGAGCCCACCAAATTAAGCAAATCCAGCAAATTAATAAACTACGCACAGACCTCCATTTTCAAAGTTTTGAAAATTTGGAGAGGATTATGTTAAAGAAGCTGGTGCTTAATTCAGTTAATCAGAATATCTACACTGCTTTGGCAAAAGTATATTTAAATTTGATTTGCAAAACACTTATTCGACCTTCCTAACGTGTTTGAAGAAACAATTCCACGAATCTCTCCATCGTATACCTTTTTAAAAATAAAATAACCAATGCGGCTATCTTGCACGATTTGTAATTCTTTCATCTTTCTAATGGAACTAGATTCCTAATCATCAAACACTCTGATTTATACTTATAATACTAAATAGGATTATTCATAGTGTGACCAATAAGAATTTTTTCTAAGTAAGTTCTGATTCTGGAAATTTTATTTCTAATTGTAAATTTTTCCTTTTAATAGTCATGGGTATAATTGTATTCGCCAAATTCATCCACAAGCTAATATAAAGATTCATTCTTTAGCACGAGCTTATTCAGATATACTATATAGAATGTTGATACAATATTATATGTTTTTTTTTTTCTTTAATGAAGTTTCTCTCTTTATTTTTCAAAAAAAGAAAAGAAATTTTGCATTCTCAGGTTCAATTTAACACAAATACTAAAAAAAAACATTTAGATTCAGCCTAATGTAAAATAAATTAAAAAAAAAAAAAAAAAAAAAAGGTTCAATTTAACACAAATACTAAAAAAAACATTTAGCATCAGCTAATGTAAAGAATAAAATTTAAAAAAAAAAAAAATTAAAAAAAAAAAAAAAAAAAGATAAGCAAGAAGAAAGGTAAATTGCATGGCTCCAACATCCATGGGACTATGGGAGGCCACGAGTGACCTAATTATTTGATTTTTATAATGTCATTGTTAGAGGCAGTGCATGGGAAATTGACACTTGCATGGATAATTGGGACATGGATCGTGGGGCGGTGGTGGCATGCATAACTGGATCCTCATCCTGGTTTGCCACGTATTTGCCCAACTCTGTGTAGCCGACCAGGAGAAATTGTCTCCGTCGGTAACGCCATCAGCAACAGCCCAGCTAGGATGCTAAAGATCCGTGAACCTCGCTGACCAAACATTAACGGCTGATTATCGTATAATATCAGCCTCACCTGAGCTTAAAACCACAGGCCAACGATCCTCTTTTTTTTTTTTTTTTTTTTTTTTTCTTAGAGAAAACTAAACACGTACTATTTTTTTAATAAAAAATTTTTTTTTTTTTTTTTTTTTCTTAGAGAAAACTAAACACGTCTATTTTTTAATAAAAAATTTATATTTTGATGGGTAAATCATAATTGGAATTTAGACAAGTCATTTCATTTATAACAATTCTAAAAAATGACCTTTTTTTTTTCCCTTTCTGTTTAAAGATCTTGTGTATTGAAAACTTCATTAAAGGTAAGTGGTTATTTGGCTTTCAATACCAAATAATCACAATGCAATACTCAATCACAAAGCATTCCAGTCTTTTTTTTTTTTTTTAATTTAACGAACTAATAGCAGTATTTATTTATTTATTTCTTAAAAAACAGATAAATCTTGCATATGCAAAATAATACTTAATATTTTTTAAGACATGGAATCTATAAATGGATGAATCTACACAAATTATAGTCATCTGAATAAAACTGTTGATTGCATTAATTGATTTGCCATGTCTAAAAAATTGAAAGTTAAAAATAAAAATCTTCTCTAACACTATTATTTATTTAATAGGTGAGTCTCATGTGTCACACTCTCTATTTTTATACGATATGTTAAAACATCGTGAATCGATTTTTTATTTTCCTTTTTCCTATTTATTTATTTTTCTTCTTATTCTTCTATTTTCGTATTTTATTTTCGTCCAAGACTAAGGGCACCGATAACTAAAATAGGGTGAAAAAAAAAAAAAAGAGCAAGCTTATTGGGCCGAGCCCCGCCGCCGGAGGATGGGGCCAGTTTATAGAACCTTGAAAAGCAAAAGTTTAAGAACCGACTTTGCTTTTGAAATTAACAAAAGAGATGCCATTGCCCGATACGAGCATGTTATTGCTGATCCACGTCACTCTGTACATGGTGCCGTGGAAGCCACTTTGATTACGGGACCCTCTTATTTTTTTTATCTGTTCTCGATTTGTTTCCGCGTCACAACCGCAGAACCATTCCCATTGCTCTATTTATAATATACCCTCCTTTTGTTTTCTATATAATATTTCTTCATCCAAAAACTTTGTGAACTGTCGGGATGGCCGAGAGGTCTAAGGCGTCAGATTCAAGTTCTGATCTTCGGAAGAGGGCGTGGGTTCAAATCCAACTTCTGACAAATATGATTTTAATTTTTTTACTTTTAAATTAATTTCAACCCTTTTTTTTGTTGCGAAGAATAAAAATAAGAATACTATCGCGCTGCGGAATATTCGCAGGAAACATGCATGTCAAAGTTAGGAAAAGAAATTAAAAAAAAAATTAAAAATAAAAAGTGAGGTGTCCATATATGTTGCATGTGGAAAGTTGAGAGCTTTTCAATTTGTAGATTTGTATTGCCAAAGGTGATCCATACACGGTTAATTGACCATGTTGGCTTTGATTTTTGAATAAAGTTAAAAGTATTAATTAGCCCTATCAGATTAATTAAGATAATTGAAAGTATATATGTATATTTTAATTATTCAGATTAAAAAATTTAATGCAATTGCCAAATCTTTTAAACAAGATTTGTAAAAACATGAAAGAAGGTTCATTGAATCTTCACTACAAGAGCATTAAGCATTAACTGATCCTTATGACTAATACTTATTTACAACTTTTAGCTAATGCTTATAATCATTAATTGTCGTTTCTTCTCTTGCCGCGTGGACTGCTTGAAATCATTTTGTTTGAAGAAGCTTCAGGAGCTGGCCTTGCAAATTCTTTTATATTATAGTACTCCATACGACAATAGTCAAACAAAAGTAAAATGGAGAAAAAGATTAAGACCAAATTAATAATTAACCAAAAGTAGATGAAATGTTTGTTGGTACATAGCTACAAGATAAGATTGCGAGAGAAAGATTACACCTATATATATGTATATCTGCGGCTGGTGTTTGTTGAAACTCACTCCAGCACACCAAAACAAGTGGTTCGTCAAGCAAAAGTGCAATGTCTACGTTGCATGCATGTATATTCATCACAACCTTCGAGAAGAAATTACAGTCAGTACATATACCTAAGTAGGTGTATCTTTTAGACAAAGTAACCTTTTAGGCTTTTACAGAGCTTTAGCTGAGTTAACATGACGCGGAACTACACTTAACCTCTTCCAAGTCTTTCATTAACTTTCTGTCATCTTTGAAGTATCAATTAACCCATGTGCCCTCACTTTAAGAAGAGCCAATTTCAACGATTTACATAATTGATGTAATGTAAATACACTCTATTCATTTAAATGAATTCATGTTTTATCTATTTTGAATTTTTAATAAACCGAATGGGTTTCGCTATGAAAAATTAAATAAATCACATTCAAAAAGTTTTTCTTTTATTTTATATATAATCGTATATGGATAATAATCTTTAATTATAATACGGACAAAATACAAATTGTATATAAATATAGCACATATAGCACATGCAATTTGATATACCAAATTGGTTATCACCTTTCTCATCTTTACTTATGACTATGGAGGGAATTAACAATATATAAAAATTAAAAAAAAAAAAAAAAAAATAGAATCGGTATAGTGGATAATAATCTTTAATTATTTAATACGGGACCAAAAATACAAATTGATATGAGTATAATAGGAAACACGATATATGCCCATGCAATTTTGATATAAACGCAAATCTGGTTTATCCACCTTTCTCATCCATTTACCTTCACTGGACTATGAGTAATTAACCAATATAAAACATTAAAAAAAAATAAAATAAAAAAAGGTAGAGAAGAGAGGTCAAGGACGTCGAAAACCAAACTGCACAATCTCGTTACCCCACTACGCGCAGAATGGCTTAGAAGGGCTCACTCCTCATCTGTCGTGTAAAGTATAAAAAAAAAAAAAAAAAAAAAAGGAAGAAGAGAGGGGTCAAGATGTCGAAAACAAATTGACAATCCTTACCCATAGAGCAGAATGGTAGAATGGGCTCATGTTATCTGTCGTGTAAAGTATACCATATGGATAATTGTTAGTGTAATATATATGTATATATGGTTTTGCTTTTTTTTTTCTAAGTAACTTTGCTCTCTCTTTATAAAAAGATTTGCGTCACACTAACAATGGTGATCCTGAAAAGGATTGTATGCTCCTTTTTTTTTTCTCTCTCTTTTCTTGATTTGCAGTTATATAATCGTCTTCCTTCTCCTCCTTCTTCTTATTCGATATCTTGGGATTTCGATTGTTGAATGTATAATGACAGAGACAACATATATACCGACATTCTTTATTCGAGCTGCCAACTTTAAAGTTGCAGAAAAGCTTATAACTGCTTAATTGTAGTTGGAGGTCAAAAAGAAAAGTGAATTTAATATGTGTAAATATGACATCAAAAGAGATATATTGTTTAACATATATCATAGACATTCCATTCCATACATTATCCCTATCAACAGTGACATAAACAATCACTAGCTTCCAAGCTAAGTTTTTGCTTCTTTATTTCGAAAATTTTGAAAGTTACATTTTTTAAATTTACTGTCAAATTTTTCTTTAAGACTTTATATTCAACGACTATATGTTCTTTTTTTTCGTTGGGGGGGGGGGGGGGGGGTTTGCGCATTTACCTGGACAAAATTAGGGCTTGTTAGTTAAGGCCTTAGACGCGGTATTAGACTTTCAAAAATAAGCCCATATGAGAAAGCCCATTATATCCATTGGACTTTTTATGTACGGATTGGCAAATATGAACTTGAAAAATAAAAAAGTATTTTTACTTTAAAATTTTATTCGATCTATACTATAAAACCTATCAAGAATCGATCATGTAGTTTCCTTTGAATGTCCTATTAGGCTATTATACATAACGCACGATGAAAATATGGGTTCTGTTGATATTTAAAACTCATTTTTTTTAAGAATCTCAGAGTTCATGAATCTATATTTTATTTATTTAATTATATTTCTATACATGACTCACGAATCATTTACTGATAAGACTCCACTAACATTTGCCAAACTAAAAATTCATGAAAATGGGTAGTGAAGTTTGACTGAATTTGATGAAATTGCGGAAAGGGTTTCATTTTTTTTCAAGAACTGAAGGCGTAAAAAGGAGAATTAGGTAAGGTTCATGCAATAACCACATAAAATGTCTTTTTCCGTCACCAACAACAAACTGCTTATAAGCATTTTGGTGACTCAACAATGGACGAATGAGTCATAATCTCTTCAGGTAATTTAGTTTGGTCTGCAAAAGTTAAACTATGTCTAGTCATATTATTTTGTCTTATATAAAACTGTCAAAATATGGAAGTTCGTTCTAATTCAGTCTTCAACCTACAGAATTAGAAATGCACTGTAGTTAATGATTCTCTCAGAAGCTTGACGATGAAGATTGATCTGTTGACAACATGTTTCAGCTGTCGCATTTTTTCTGCTTTTAAAAATTAATTTATGATCAATAAGATAGATTAAAAACTCCAGTCTATCAACTAACCAAGCCCTAATTGTATTAGGACATTAATTAAGTCTTTAATGCCTTTAATGGTTATGAGGAATGAGCACGATACATGTTAGTCAAGTGGTCGGCAAGAAAGCAATATCACATGTTCCATCCTCGTGTCGATGACAAGAACGAATCCAAGTAAACGGTGAAAAATGTGTCACGATTCTATAATTGGATAATTAAACATGTTTTATATTTTAAAAATATTTTGGATTGATTTGGTGAATATCTGGATAGAGGTTAGGTAAGTATTTCCTCTGTTGGCTTAATTATTTGCAGTTTCAATTTCTGCAATTTAACAATCGCTACCGTTAATTACAAACACGTCACCACTTCTATAATTGGATATAAGGTCTACATTACGAGCAATAAAGTAAAGTAACCTTCTTCACAAGGAATATTCTCAATTTAATTCGGAGAAACAAATTTAAAAAAAAAAAAAAAAAAAAAAAAAAAAAAAAAAAAAACACGATCAACGTCACTACTATTAATTGGATATAAGGTCTTAACATACGAGCAATAAAAGTAAAGTAACCTTCTTCCCACAAGGAATATTCTTCAATTTGGAATTCGGAGAAACAAAATATTTAAAAAAAAAGAAAAAAAAAAAAAAAAAAAAAAGAAAAGGAAGACAAAACATTGATAACTAAGATACATGAATTACACATCCCGTGAGGTGGGTGTTAAATAATTAAGAGACGGTATGGAGTACTTGTCTCACTAAGAAGTTGGTTAATGTGACATGGCTGTAGCTGACAACTGTATAAAAAATCACTCGCCTAACGTGAATGTTGCTCAAAAAAAACAAAAAAGGAGGAGGTTGTGATTCTGCTAGCCGCACGTCAAATTTTTATAGCGGTGAGGATTATGAGTAGTTGTGAAAATATACGAGGACTCTTGTTTCACATATATATTAAACTATTAGCTATCGTATTACTAAATGTAGTTATAATTAAAAAAAATAGTGTTTTTGATATAATGTTAAAAAACACGTTAAAAACTTATAATTAATAAAAATAGATGTTTTGACATAGTTAAAATACTAAAAGCCTACTTAAAAAATATTTGCCCGTCAACAAAAAAAAAAAAAAAAAAAAAAAAAAAAAAAAAAGAAAAGAAGACAAAGATAATGAATTACACATCCCGTGATGTGTGGTTAATTAATTAAGAGACGGTATGGAGTCCTTGTCACTTAAAGAAGTTTTAATGTGCATGGCTGTAGCTGACAACTAAAATCACCTAACGACTAACGTGATATGTTGCTCAAAAAAACAAAAAAAGGGAGGGAGTGTGATCTGCTATGGATCAAAGTTTATAGCGGTGAGATTATGAGATGTGAAATATACGGACTCTGTTTCACAATAATAACTATTTTAGTACGTATTACTAAATATTATAATTAAAAAAAATAGTGTTTTGATATAATTAAAACACTAAAACTTATAATTAATAAAAATAATGTTTTGACATAGTTAAAATACTAAAAGCTACTTTAAAAAATATTGCCCAACAGGACCATAATCAAACTAAAATGTATATTGTCAACTAGAAACTTCTTAATCAATATCAAACTCTGTTGGAGGTGGACCAGACAATCTGATTAAAATTTCACGCTCACGGGTCAGGCTCTGGCGCATGAAATGTTAAGTTCTTACTGACCAATCTAACGCTAGTTGTCAATTTTAGGTTGCAAGAAATGTTTGATGTCAAAGCAAGCATCACGCACATCCTGTATGTTGAAAATAATTGAGGCATTACAAACACTGCATCACCATCCACGCCTTAAACACTCAATTGATTTAATTAAATTATCCAAATCCATTTTTAATTTTTAATTTTGAATTTTTAAATTAAATTGTCACAACTGTTTTTATATGCCGGAAGATTCCCTCTTAATTATAAATGGATACGCAAAATGGCCAATTGAAGTATGACGTCCAACAAGAAGACAACAATTGAAATTATTTCATTGTCTTGGCACCAAATGTGGTAGGTTACAATTTTTTTTTTTTAATATTGCATATGAATATGATGTCGAAACCAATAAATGAATCACATCCCCATACCAATATTTAAAAAAGAATTGCTATTATCTAATTCTAAAAGCTACAAGATTTAAAGGAAAAATAAAATCCTATCTCTAATTCGCTGTTCTGCTTCGTGCATTTCGCACCACCACCACCTCCACTCACCACTACGCCCCTTCTATGCTACCATGTACCCGGTACATGGTGCCAAATCGGATTTTAAGAGGAGGCTAGTGGTGATCAATTGACGGGTGAGCATTTCCAATCAACTGCCACGTCACTAGGGCCCAGGACATGAAAAAGTACAAACAAACAAAATAGATTGTAGGGTCCACTTCTGAAACGACAATATAATTTGGGCCAAAAAAATATAGATGGCCGTTTTTTGTAGCTTCTTGGGTCGACTGCTCTCTCCCCAAGACCCCGCGATCTATTATATAATAGTGTAATTATATAATATTTTTTAAAAGCTAGCTAATTATCGAGCTACCGCTAGCAATTTTAGAATACGTGCGTCAACTGCCAAATTGCTACCGTGATACTGACAAAGCACGCAATACCATGTGATCCCAGCACGTGGGTATACGTGGAGGGTGATGATGCTCCACTTTGGTCCAAGGCACCTTCGTATACCATGGTGCCATCCATCAGAGATTTGTTGGCGTTTGCGCTTGCATTTGAAGCGTCAGTGCTCCCCTGCGACGATTTCTGACTGCAAAACCGCAAGAAGTAACCGTTAGCATCTGTACCATCAGAATTTTTTAATTACTATAAAAATAAAAAAGACAAGTCAACGTGTTGTAATTGGATTGGCTGTCAGATCAGCCAGCATAACTGGCCGTTACAAAGGTAAAGTTTGGGGATGTGCATTGCAGTAAAGTTACTTTGGGATTCGGAATGGTGTCTACTGGTATTGGCTTCAGTGCCATTGTTTCAGATGCAGTTCCCTGCTTTGGAGACCGTAAACGGCGTAAAGCCAAAGACGCAGTAATTTTAGGCACTGTGAGCACATAAATGACTATTCTACTCCTGCCAGACTCATGTCGGCGTGGAGGTGCAGTGACTTTATGCACACGAATTTGGCCATAGATGACTCCGCCTCGTAAATGTTAATCTGAGATTATTCTTTGTCTGGCAGCAATGTCAAAAAATGGGGTGGTCTTGTCAGAGAATGACAAATTAACCCAACGTTCATATTTTCATGCTTTAGTTAACTTCTAACGGTCAAATAGAGGGCAGTGAAACAGTAAAAGTGGGGCGTGACAAAAGGACTTTTTCGTCAATTACCTGGTATTGGGGGTTGGGCAAAAGGTGATCAGGTAATTCGCAGAGGCACAAGTGAAGGTGCTTGTCTTGTCATCATAAGCGTAGCTATATGCGTGTGGGCAAGCGTTCTTGAAGGTCGCAGAATACGAAGATGGCTTGCAAGTATCGGGTGTAGCATACGCGCCACTGCAACAGTATTGTGGTTGCCTGAAAGCTTCACACGCGCTCTTGCAAGCTACTCCTTCCCCTGACGTGCTTGTTACCTTAAGCTCCGACGGACACGAGCCGTTCAAATCCACCACACAGCCTGTGCTTGAACAATTCTGGCCAGTGCCTCCCTGAGGTACTACCAGCACGGGAAGATTGTACCCGTCAACAAGACTGACATCGAAGTAATCCATTCCACCATAACCGTCAAGCTTAAACTCCGCCAGTGTGGCAGGAGGAACAGCGCCGCTACCAGAACATTCTAGCTTGCCGGAACCGCAATCTCCTGTTAAACAAGAGAATTTCCCGGCGGAGTCTTCTGCACAATGGGTCCGACCCCACATTCGACCGCCCCATGAAGCAGGTGGGTTGATAGTTCTGGTCTCACCCTTTTGGAGAACGAACCCGGTGGAGGAGAGAGGCGGCGCGTCAGCGTTTGAAAGAATGCCTGGCCATACGGTGTAGTCACACTTATTTGATATTGTGAAAGTGGTAGAAAGGACATCTGTAGCAAGAATAAATCTAGAGACTGTTAATTGATTGATGATTTTGATATAATTGTCTAGTTTTTCATTTTACAGGACGCCATTATTACCTGGTAGAAAAAAATGGGCAACAAACAGAGAACACAGGAGATTCCTTAATGTTAGTTGAGCCATGGAAGCAGAACGCGGAGCTTAAACGATGAGGGAGAGAAAATTTTGCTTATATTTTATAATTAATTAATAGAAGAAGAAGAAGAAACTGAGCCCAATTCCTCCCTTTTCTGTCTTCTTCTTCTTAGAAGTGAAATTGGAAAGAGCGCTGTGAGATTTTCTAACGCTTGGGCGCAATGGGTATTTATAGAAGCGAAAGCGAGCGTCGCAAACTTGGTTAGGTTATATCTAGGCGGACCCACAAAAACTTTCTGACAGGGCGCCACCTCGGCTTGATGCTGCATGTCGTTTGGTAAAGAATTGATTTTGACTTCTTTCATAAAAATTTAGCAAAAATGTATATTTAAGCCTTAAAGTTATCTTGCTCGTTAAATTTATAAACTTTTATTTATTGAGGTTAAGTTCTTAAATGCTATATCTGTTATATAATACTTTTTACATTCGAGAAAATAGTTCATTATTTCAAAATAATAAATTTTTTAGTTTTTAATATAATAATATTAAATGCTCCCTCCGTTGGTGAATAAAAAAAAATACAAAAATGAGTTGGTGTGCTAAGGATATAATGGTTTACTATATAATAGCATAAATAAACTAATAATTATTCAAGTAAGTGTATTGAAAACAAGTGCATAATTTATAATAAGAAATTGCTAAACACTTCTTTCAAGTTAAGATGATTATTATTATCATAATTATTGAAGACCAATAACATTGTTAACTTGAGAAATTGAAATAAGTAGATGGTTGGAATTGGACCGAAAAAAACCCAAAATTATCAACGAGGTCAAATTGAAGGTTGCAGCCTTTGTATATTGTCTTATTACATAGTATTAATTATATTATGGAGTCGTGTTTGGTTAGCTAGTTAGTCTTTTTGCATGCAAAGATTTCTTTTTAAGGGTCAAGATTCTTAAATGAAATGACAAGGTTACATGTTAAGATCAGCTGGATTTTGCTTGAAGAACAGTTAAAGTTGGCTTCAACTTCCAACTTGCCATGTGTTTGTTTGTTGAACAGACATAAGTAGTTGGTGTTTTTAATTTCAAAGAGATTTGTTGTTGCCAGAAATTAGTCTTACCAGAAAGCAACCGCTGGTCCATTAGTTCTTGAAATATCTCTCTCAAAAGGAAATATGAAATAAATATCCCTTCCATAATTCAAATATCTTAATGCCAGTATCTGAAATTTCGTGTAATAGATGAGCCACCGCGGTAGACTAGACCGGCGTTAGCAGCCTTAGCACGCCAACTTAGAGAGATACTACTGCATAAATATACAATGTTGGCAAACTTCATCATTTGATAGGTTAAAGATATCCGTAAATGGCGGCAGTTAGACCCTTGAGACTGAAGAGTGAAACCAGTCCAATCATAACTTTAGTCCCTTGGGTCAAATCCTACGTCACAACTTCCCTTTGTTTCGCACAACGCATCAATATATATACCCCAGTTTTATTTTAGTATAATTAATTTTATTTGGTGTATAAGGATGGAAAGGTTAATCTATTTTTCTTGTTGAGATTCGAAAAAGAAAATATTGCCCGACAATTTGTAAAAAGCAGTAGAAAATAATAACATAGGTCTTTCACTTTTTGACATTAGCTTCTTAATCTCAGTATAACCAAATGGATCTTTTAAAAGATTGGTTGTTCTCACGTCATTTTTGCTTCAGCTTATAAGAAATGTATATGTATCATTTTGTAAAAGAGAGCATCGCTTTCAGTGCAATCCTAACAAAAGTGCAGTGAACAGTTACAAGTAGTATTAATAACGCAGCCATTGAAAAAATCAGGCCGCAAGGCAATGGTCAAAATTTAGGGGTGAACATGTGCTCCATTACAAGAATTGAAATGATATATTAATTTAACAATTGATGGAACCTTTGAATATGATGAGCATTTAGACACTTTATTTAACCAAAAAATCATACCATTTCCTGGTTTGGATTTTGACCAATTTGCCACAGCAAATTGGAAATGAGAAAAGTCAAATTGGATAAGGTCCCGACCTACCATGCCACGTTCGCACACCTAAACTCGGCTTCCATTACTTTCCTTTTCCTTTTTTTTTTTTTTTTTTAAACCAGGCTCCCAGTTAAACTATTCCCTTTCCTTTTTTTTTTTTTTTAAACTAAGAATCTTTTCCTTTTTTTTTTTTTTTTTAAATAAGGAATCCATTTCTTCAATTCTCTTAGTAATTGGGTACTTACCAATTTCATGAACTCGAATAGGAAATGATTATAAATTATGGTCACGTTTATTTCATGTGACATTCACTGGAAACCAAACGTCAGAACAGCAGTAATTCTACTCGTTCATATGTTGTGGATTGCATTTATAAATTCTCTCCCACGCCCAGCTTGTTGAGTTGAATGAGGTATGTTGGAGAAACTTCCATTCAACTACCACCTATTGGAATTTTTATTAATTAATTTTGCGTATTAGCTTGCAATGAATCAGATAAGTACGTTCTTTCTCAACTTGATTAGATTTTGAATTTTCAAATAATTATTCACTTGAGGTTAGTACATGTGCAAATTTGGGAAATTCTTCATCCATGAATTTGTAATGTGCTTTTATTTAGTTAATAAAAGGACACAATGAAATAAACTACATAAATTTAATTTAAGAAGGAGCTGCGTGAAATAAGCAATTAAAATCGTCAAGATTGAAATTAATAAATCAAAGCAGTCGGTAACTGAATTCTCTCCAACTGATCGCATAGTCGTATGGCCCCCACCGAAGAACGAACACTTAAATGCCCACGTGATATCCAAATTTTACTCTTTAATGCATAAATGCTAATTTTGCTCCTCCAACTATCAATATGATCTAATTCATACCATTTTTGATAAAACAAAAAAAAGAAAAAGCAAACAAAAACAAATCGCTTTCAATTTTCACAATTTTGAGTTTTTTCTAATTTTTTATTTCAAGTTTTATTATTTTAAAAACAGAGAACTTAACATTTTATTATGTTTTATCAAAAGTTTATTTCATAAGATAAACAAATTATAATTTTAAACTAAAATTGAACATCAATAAATATTGAAGGATCAAGTTGAACTTTTATCCTCCTTTTTTTTCCCCTAACACTCTAAAGGAAATTCCCATAAACCCTAAAGGCCCAGAATAATCAAGCGGTTCTAAATATTGAAGAACTAATCTTGCTCTTACAAAAGTTGGGACCACTTTACGATTATAATTGTCATAAAAGGGGGCTTTTATCATAATCAAAAAAGCAAAGGTTAGCACAGCTGTCACACTAATTAACTAGAAAATGACACCAGAATATGAACTTAACCAGCCTTATACCACTAAAGGTCAAAAGCTATGCTTTTATCATTTGCAATTCTCCACTTACCGACATGTAAAAACCCTATAGGTACTCCAGAAAGGAAAGGGTCCTAAATTGAATCCATGGTCTTAATCAATTATTCTCAATAAGTTAAATGTGCTCACATTTTGTTTCTATCTCCAAAGAGAGCACTACAGCTTCTGTCAATCCAGGAGAGGCATACGGACGCTAAATCTGTGTGAACAAAACTTGCTTATTTGACAGAAATTTTGAAATTTTAGATAATAAAATTCAAGAGAATTTGAAGAGCAGAAGCAAAAGACCAATTTGATGATTGCTTGAATTTTGAGAGTGACAGACAGGAAACACAGTCAAAATTAGTGATGCTTCAAAGCAACAAAAAATGGAAAGTGTCCCTTCACCCTTCATATATCAAACCAAAAATCAGCTGTCCATTTGGTGAAAGATTTGATTCCCACCATAAAATTCTATGCCTGGAAGCATCAATCAGAACCAACTATTGTGAAATCATATTATCAATATATGACTAAAAACAATATTTTTGTAACTTTCAATAACAATATTTTAAGCAATCTCTTGATGGATTGACATCAGCTGATGCTAAAAAGGAATCCTAATTGGAAGACTTTAAACATCATTATTGATGATAATTGATAAACAAAACCTGCATAATTTAGCAGCCAGCTTTTGTAGGTATCTATAGTGACAAATATGTTGCCATCTTATACCATCTATTGCCTCATCTTCCAAATTCGACAATATTGCTACTAGTGTCATAAAAGACGAAGATTAACAATTAAATAAATAAACAGTTCTAAGCCACAAGAATTCATAAGAAATGAAGATATCAGACGCAAGGAGGGCAATCCAGAGACTAGAAGCTAAAAGTTTTTATTATAGGTTTTAAAGCTTGCCCCTGCAGGCCATACTGCACAGTGCGCAAAGTCCATTCAAGACTTTTTATCACTGCTGAACTCATTATTGCTCTGCCAATATATACCCTTTTAAAACTTTGATAAGTAACTTACCAAAAGTGATCCGAAATATATGTCTACGTGTCCATTCCTCACCCATCCACCAGAGAAAACCCAAATCTAATAGCCCAAGTTCCCATTCACACCGATTACTAATCCGCAATGGCCTGACCAATGCTCTTTTTGCTATTACAAGCAATAATAATACTGGATCTATCACCCAAAACGGAGTTTGGCAGCGAAAAGATAGTGTTTGTAGGATATATTGTCGTGTTCACACTTCATAGACCCAAGGAACAAGAATTGTTATGCCCATGGACAACTTTGTTAAGCCCAAACCCAAACCAAACTAAGGCCTAAAGAGACATGTCATATATTTTAATGCTGTCCTCTGTAAAACTGTTCGTATCAAGCTACTTTTTCTTCTTTTTTTTTTTTTTTTCTTCTTAAATAAATGGTTGTATTGTCAAAGTAAGGCAGCATTTATAAGCCTACTAGATTCTGAGAAAAGTTAAGTCACAAACCAATATGATGAGATTCAGCTGGCATTTGCTTGGCAAGAGCACGAAGGAAGCGGATGAGGGGTTTTTTGGCAGCCATTATTGCAGCATCTGCTTCTTCATCATCAACCTCCTCAGAGACACTCTTGCTTTCTTGAACTGCATGCACTTTTCGAACAAGTTTACGTAGTTCCTATTCAAATAAAATTGCCACAATGAGAAACACAAAATACACGATCAAATATTAGTTTTACAAGCAATCATGCACTTATACAAGATACATAAGCTAATTCATGACTCATGAAAATGGGTCCTATCTTAGAAAACATATTTAGCCTAAAATATACTTGATTCACCACAGCTAATTATTTCCTTGTTCTCCCTTTTCTGGAAGACAGAGTGCTTACTTACTGAATGAGAAATGATAAATTGATTAAATTCCATAGACTTTTAACTTATAAATGACCGTGTAGTCTATTTTTTATGTTTTGCTCTCCAAATGATTCATTTTCCTTAAATAGTGTGGACTGCAAATAATTCATTGGTTGGAGGCATTCTACTTACCTGACGATCAAAATCAACGGTATGAACAGCGTACACTTCATTTGTAATCTTCAGGTCCTTATTGATCAAGCCATCTAACCATCTGGTTGCTATTATGATGTGCTCTTGTGAACCCTGAAAATATTGTTTACGTGGTAAATGTAATGTGTCACCATGGATATAGTATCTCCTTAAGGAAGCTCATGCTATAAATTGTGAGATAAGAGCATTTTTTTTGTGGTTAATCTCTACTTAGAATTGCATGTCCCTTCCAACAAGTAATTACCAGAAGTTTAAAGCTCCCAAGAGAGTTCTCTAATGCTTAGATCCCAAGAATTCTAAGTTCCACTTCAAGTAAATTGCCATTTACCATATGGTTTGTCCACATAGAAAGCAATATAGTAATTGAGAGCAATGGTGAAACCAAAATGATATGTTTAGTGAAATGGTAAAAGCTAGAAGTAAAGGTTGACGGTAGTTCTGAGACCTCAAAAAAGGTTGGGGTTTTGAATTAGCAAATTTCATCTTAGGAATTGGAAAGGAATATAAATAGGGTATTTGGAATGTTCTTAATTTCTAAATTTAAATAGAAGAAAATGTACTGCAGAAAAGTATCTTCAAGCTATCAATGAAAACTTAACTTGTACAATCATAGTCAAAGTTATGGATCACTATCATACCTCTTCATCCTCCTCGTCTTCTTCATATTCAGTTTCTTCAGCTTCTTCATCATCATATTCAATAATCCCTGTCTCTATACCAGGCACAGCCTGCAGCCTACTCCAGTCGCCATCTTTTGTTGAATGAATCAAAGCGTCCATTAATTCTGGTTTTACGTCCCGTATTAGTTTCCCTAACAAATTCAAAAGATCACGAATCTTGCAAGCAAGCTGTCATAAATGAAGTAACATATGAAACTTAAATGCAAAAGTTACTCCATATGTGCATGCCGTCTTAGTTAACAAATTAAGAATAATATAAACTACACAACAAGCAAATAGAAAAGGCAGGATAAAAAAGCAAGGTAGCTTTTATGAATCCCTTGTGGATCGTTGATTGAATGGAAGAGCTACTAATTGACACTAAGGTTTAGAAGAAATAGACTCAAATACCAATAAGGTTATATTGCCTCCGCTTTCCCTCTCGAACATCCGGTCCTAGTCTCTGCGACCAAAAAACAAACACCTTAAACTCAAGTTTTTATAATAAAACAAGCACCTAATGAACTATTTCTTCTAGCTCTACTACTTATAACCAAAGGAGAAGAAACTAAGACAAAAGTATCTTATAATGGAAGCACCTTAACTAGCATTATTGCCTCGTACACTTCTCGCTCAAGTGAAGCCACTCTAAAATCACATGCAAACGTATAAACGGGAACAGATTCACTTAACTTGAAGGGCCATTTTCATATCCTAATTCGGTTAGAATGAAGAGATTTTTAAAAATAGAATATAATATTGGAAGCTACCTGAGAATGCGCTTAATTTGAGGGGCGGAGAAGGAAGCCAGCTCCATGCCCCAACGGACTGCGCGCCTAGCCTCGCGCTTCTTCTGAGTGCGGCTCTTCTTTGTATCAGAATCAGAGCCGCTGCTGTTAGATCCTCCTTCTTCCAGATCGGAGAGTGTTGGAACATCGGAAAATCGAAGACCGCGGGATCCACAACGGATGCTATGATTAAAGGAGTAAACAGAAGCTAAAACAAGACAGTGAGAAGTGGTTTTACTAGTTAATAATAAAGATGGAGATAGATGAAGATGAAATGAAAAGTGAGAGCAGAGTTGCTGCTGCATCAGTGGAATTTGCCTAAGAGGCCGTATGAGTCTAGCCATTGCTGCCTCGCTTTGTGTTTGATGCAGTAAGAGTAAGGAAGTGAAAATCGGGTTATTTTGAGATAAGCGAACCGGAGCCGACTCTCAATATTTAAGGACATAAGGTGGCTTAGCAAGCCCAATTGAAAAGCTCTGTTATTATAAGTTTGGGCTTCAATTTATGTGCCTCTGCTCATAAAGACTAAAACATATAAGCCATGTCCACGGTCAACTATCAATTTTATAACATGATGATGGAAACTTTTTCACGCTTTTTGAACAATATTGAAAAGTTTCCCGCCCGCAAACATCACCGTTTAATGAGAGTTATTCTCTCATATCCTCCACGCTACTCTGTCCAGCTATACTCTTCATCGCCAGATTTTCATACTTAGAACAATCATCAATCGAATAGTCTCCCTCGAGATAGAGATGTCTGTATATAAATCCATCCACTTTTTTTCTTTACTTATGGTTTTAGTTGATGGAATATGGATAGGGAAATCTTAATTTATCAACCGTTATCAGCCGACTGCATGATAAGATATTTCTATAGTTTGCAGAAATTTCTTGTTATTGAAAAAGAATGATGATATTAATATATCATCTTCTTCGCGGTAAATAAATACTCTGTTTTTAACTTTGATTTGGTATCATGCAGCCTGTAATTGGATATTATCGTCCTATAAAGATTGTGAATTCAAATCGCATCAATATTTGAAAAAAAGAAACTATAACATAATCTTTCAAAACGTAAATTTTGTTTTGCATTTCAATGCATGAGCACTGCATTGCATATATTGATACAGTGGCTTCATTTTGAAAATGAATAAGAATAGGAAAAAAATTGCAGTCTGCAGAGAAGTTTACACATCTACGTTGTACAGAAGAATCGGCAAATAATGGAATGATGCTAAAATCAGTAGACTTCAACGTTCCATTGTTCACTCTTTTTCAGTGTTCTCTTGTGTTCAATCCAATCGATGCCTGAAAGGAAGAGTGTCATTAGGAAGAAGAAAAGAAAGATCAAATTCAATATATTTGATTCTCTTATTAGTTACTAACGGTAATTACCATCTTTAGCTGCCAAAGAGCCCATGATATCATCAATACCCTTCTCCATTCCCTTAAGCCCGCACATATAGACAAAAGTGTTGTCCTTTTTTAGCATTTCCCATAGCTCCTCTGCATATTGCGCCATTCGGGTTTGAATGTACATCTTCTCTCCCTTGTCATTTGTTTGTTCTCTGCTTACTGCATAATCAACTCTAAAGTTTTCTGGAGCCTTCTCTTTCATCTTCTCAAATTCCTGGTTTTTTAGCACAGACATATTCTCAGAGTTAGAGCCTAATTAAGCACAAAAGCAGAATAATACTTGGAAAGGAATACACAGAGTATAACTTACATCTTTGTACAGCAAAGAGCTGCTGGTTGGGACACCCAAGAATAGCCAAGCTAATCCATTAAACTGCATTCAATGTTAATCAAGTATCACTTAATTAGTCTTTAATCTTGGTTTGGTGTCTCATTTTATGCATTTCAATTCAAATTATTACCTTGTAGTCATTATGCTTCTCGAAAAACATCTTCCACAAGAATGAGCGGAAAGGAGCAATTCCAGTTCCAGTTGCAAGCTGCAATTTTATAAAGGAAATCAAGAAACCGATCAAATGAACAAGAGAGTAATAACAAGTGAGAAATAGAATAAGCAAAATTGGATAATGGCTACCATAATGATTGTGGCATTTGGATCTTTTGGCATAAGCATTTCTTTTCCTACAGGTCCTGTGATCTTAACTTCAGCACCAGGTTTCAAGTCACCTGAAATTTAAAAAATTTAACTGTTGCTGTCATATGATAAAATTTCATGGAACATATTTGTTCTGATCTTTACAATTATAAGCTAATAGAATTAAAGAAAAATGACAAGTTGACTGAAGTAAATGAAGGAAATGCCAACTTGGATTATTCTTTCCAAGCTGGATGGTTTCGAATATATATATATATACAACTTGTGAAATTATTCCTTTAAATATAACTGCAAAAAGCATTCCAGTCTGACCCACAGACTATACACATTGACTTAAATTCTTACACAAGAAATTTGAGCAGACTCCCTTCACAATTTCTCCTTGATCATTTGTATAGACAAGCCTTTTGACACACAAAGAAACCTACAGAGCACATTTTTACCGAGATTAATTTATCAAAGTAAGAGGAAACCAAAAACTATAAAACAGTTCATGATTCAGTAACAATTCCTAAAGAATACAAACTGACCTACAGAAAAGAAAGTAAAGATTAATTACAGTTTTGGAGTCGCCCAGGTCTCCAAGAGCACTGCTAGCGATAGAATATAATCTAAGCTTGTGGGGTTTTCCATTCTTATCAATACCATCAGGAATAATACCAATGGATTGGCCTTCTCTGTATGGAACTTCCCCTGTATCATCCAATAATTAATTTAACTTCCAAATGACCAATGGCGCTCATCAAAGAATTCAGCTACATATATACCATAGAAAAAAGTAATTATTAATGGTAAAGATAATTAAGTAATTAATCTGACCCTCAGTGCCGAAGACCATGTGCCAGGTCTCTCCAGGGGCATCATCTGCAGTAATTTTGGTATTGAGAAGACATGTTCCAGTGTATGGATTCTTGGGCTTAAATTTGTTGACAACTACACCCTCCTCATTCTTCTTTGACACCTTTTCCACTTTAGCAGGAGGTTGTGTGGTCACCTGAGCTTTAATTGTAACCCTTCTTCCACCAACATAAACATTTCTGGAGTACAAGAAACCCTACAGTATATGACATAAAAAACTCAAGTCTTTATCGTAAACTTTAACACTGTATTACATACAAATTGCATATATATATATATAGTTCAAATTAGAATATAGAATACCTTGTTGAAATTGATTTTTTCTGGGGCAATGTTGGAGACTCTGGAAGGAAGAGAAGATGAATTAGTGGTTGGAAGCGACACTGCCGCATTTACAGTGGCAGCCATGGTCAAGGTTCAGAGAGAGAGAAAGAGGGATTGGTTACGAGGTAAAGAAAGAGAGAAAGTGGGAAAAAGAAGAGGGAAGGAGAGACAAAAATGTGTGAGCGGATTATAGAGTGAGTGGATGAGAATTGGAGGATAAATTGCAGTGGCATTTTGGTGGTTATGGTTGGAGAGCTTTTCAGATTCCATGAAGAAAATCGGTGTCTCACCTATCTTTGCCACTCGTTGACAGAGTCAATAATATTGTTTTTCTTTTTCCTAATATCAAATACTGAATTATAAACTGAAGCTTAATTTTGGGCTCTTAAATTTGATCTAAATAATTTCCGATGGCCCAGCTGCGACCCAACCCATTTGAATAAACTCCACGAGCCTAGTCTATTTAGGCCTTTTTGATTCTCCCTACGTTCCAGTCCACCATTGGTTTCGACAATGATGCCCTGTCGTTTAATGTCTACACGTGTCACGTGCAAGGAAAGGCCTCGACAAAGAATCTTTTCCGCTCGCTCAGGAAAAGTTTCCGCTGACAAAGAATCTTTTCTGCCCGACATCGTTTTTGTCGTCAATGAACTGAAAATTTACCCAGATCTTGGTTACAGTCAGCAGAAGAGGGAAACGATTTCATTTTTCAACCGAAATCAACTGCTACAGTTCGGTTTGAGGCATAATCACATATAAGATGGTGAAATCAAAATCAAAGACTCTTTCTCTGAGGTATTGATGTACGCTTTTTGTCAATCATCTTCAAATATCTGAAGAACTTGAAAAGTACTTGCTTCAATTTCATTCTAGAAACATTTATGCTTCAAATCAGGTTAATATGTCTGTTTCTTATAAGTAAAATGCGCACTCGATTCTTGTTTCTGACGTGGGAATTTCAGGTTAAACTCTTTGAAGTTTATGTACTATTAGCTTATCCCATTGCACATGCAATTAATTATCATTTAAAACAAGATTGCAGAGAGGTAATAGCAAAATAATAAGAATAATAATAGTTAATTATCATTTAAAACAAAATTTTACAAAGAACTTTATAATTAGAACAGGCTATAAAAAAGCCGCCTTGTTCGTACAAAATTCTGGAATCCAATCTTGGCTATTTACACCTATGCAGAAATAATCCCAAAATATTAAGGATTTTCCGCCTAAGCATTTAAAAAATCGATTCACTAGTTTCAATAGTTCACTAATTCAGTATTAAATTTAACCAAAAACACTACTAATTTTTCTCTACCAGCACTGATCAGTTTCCCATCTGCGCTTCGTAAATCCAGAAGCCGAATAACGCACTGCTGTGGCTGCAGTCGCTGACGTCACAAACGGAGAACTCATACGTTGCCCTTGCCAGAACAAAGACCGATCATAGTCGGCCCGTTTCTCTGGATCAGACAGAGTTTCATAAGCTTCATGTATTTTTATAAACTCATGCGTCTTTTCCTCCTTTTGACTGGTTGTTGCAACATCAGGATGCAAAACTCTAGCTAGTTTCCGATAAGCAGTCTTTATTTCCTGACACGTGGCACCCATCTGTATCCCAAGAATTTCGTACAGCGATCCTGGAGATGCAACGTGGGATTTTGTTCTCTCGGCTGTGGTAGCGCAACCGGCGGAGACATGGAGTGGACGAAAACCGACTCTAGAGGGCAGGGAAAGAGTTTTTCCAGCCGGCAGTTGTGAGCCAAACAAATGAGCGGAGGAGGAGCTGAGAGATGAAAGACCAGACATAGAGGCCATGATAAAAATTAAATTAAATACTGTGTTTCTCTGCTTGTATTGTGTGGTTTAAGAATGTTCGATGGACTGGCTGATGGATGAGTCGTTATTTATAGAGACGTGTGTGATTATTTAACCATGGTTAGTTATATTTGGTTAACGAGTTTATCCATTTGAATGCGTGGATGTCTGATCTGTCACATGCTGACTCAGAGAATCGTCGGTGTTTAAGAATCTCTGCCTGAGTACCTGACAACAAAGCAATAACTGACTTTTTTATAAAACAAGGAATCTCTTGGAAGCTCTGTTTGCTTTCTCCGCGTCTAACTCAATTACGAAATTGAAAGTTCCATAATTCAAATATTTTTGTGCTTTTTTCGAAATTCTCTACAATAATATTTTTATTATTTCTTTTTAAAGATAGTCTATTTACATATTAATTTTATACATAATATGTTAAATTAAATTTTATTTCTTTCTCAATAGAAAATCTATACTCACTGTAATATATAGCAACAAAATTAATTCAAAATAAAATATTGATGCTGAGATTTAAGCTTATAACACAAAAAAAAAAAAAAAATAAAGTAACAATGTGAAAGTATATGAAATTATTAGATGCTATAAATTTATTTTTAAGAAAATTTGTCTATAATCAAATAATTCTTGGAACTTAAGTAAAGGCACAAGAATGGCAAAAATCATGTCATTTCAAGTTGTTTATGCTCTGGTTAGATCATGTTCAGACTTTGTTTTGATTTTCATATTAGTTTATTTACTTTGATAGTGTGTAAAGAGTCAATAAGCATAAACCAGAAAATGCAACGCTAACATGTAGAATTTGGAAAAAGAAAAAAAAAAAAAACAATTAAAGAAGAGAAAGACACTTGTCTCTAGAACATTTACAAACCGACACAAATTGTGAAATGGGGATGGAGGTAGCTTAGATTTTTAAGTCGTCGTATATCTAAACGCGTCAAATAAACTTAATGTACTTCTCCTCCTAATGTACAGAGCAAAGTCAGGGGATCAGCTGCCAACTGCCTAGCTGACTCAGCGATGACGAGTTCATGAGTACGATTCATCTTCCTGCATTCTTTAAAAATATTAGGGTCATATAGTTTTTTTTTTTAAATCTCGAATTAATTTTTTTTTTTGCCTTTAATATTTTCTGGATGTGGGAATAAAACAAATAGGACTGTGACTTATAAATTAATTGTTAAAAAAGCTTTATTTTGAATATTATTTTCAACTCGAATATGAAAAATAGATGTGAAAAAAAAAGACCCTTAGAGTTTTTAATGTTTAAAAAAAAAAGGTTGAAACAAGAGAGTAATTTTTTTTTAATAAATTAGAAAATTCAATGAGTCAAAAATATATTATGGAAAGCAAAAAATTTTTAAGGATAACGTTGAGGGGCATGGCTTAGCCATAGCATCATCGAAATCTCCGACACGAAAGCCAGCCATGCAAAACAAAAGTACATCGTGGGGTCCTAAAATTGAATGACTTTATAGCTAGCATACTGACCATTAATGGGACCCATCAATATTTCAGAATCTTATCCTTTCTGGATAATTTTTCTTTTTTCTTTCTTTTTTTTTTAAGAAAAAAAAAAGAGGGAAATACCCAGATGACACAGCTTAGACCTGCCACAACATCAATATTCATATTTTAAAATATTACGCTATCAGTTTAGATTAGAATTTATGTTATAGATAGAAATGATGTATAAAATATTTTCTTTTTGAGGGAAAATGATGTATAAATAATTAAATCAGGAGTATGTATTAAACATAATATTAACTAGGGTTAACATGATTGAAATAATAATAACCTTCAATAACCGAAATTTTGATTCTAAATTTAGAATCTAATTGGGCATAAGAATTCTAAAGTCGCCCGCAGTTTTCAACTGCACATTCACGTGGGGGACATGTGAGAGGTGAGGACACGTGTTCGCCTCTAGTAAATTGGGCGGTTCGACTTCTGCGATTATTGACCAAAGGGAGAAACAAAATTCTAAAAGGGAAACCGTTCAAACTGTTTTAACTTTCTTTACCTTGTTCTTTTTACTTTTTCCAAACCAACTTTCTTTTTCAATCTTTCTTAGTGAGCAAGTCAATTATAGATAAGTCAAAAATATTTTTCTTTTTCTTTTTCTTTTGGTTTTATAATTAGTCAACTTAATCCTTCGAGTTATCAAGCTTAATTCAGTTGTTTTTATGTGGTGTTTTATTACTTTGAAAACAGATGCTCTGTTTTCTCTTAATAAAGCCCAAAAAGATACATATGAGGCTTTTATGAGAAACTGACACGTGGAACCATAAGCCTACAAACTTGGACCAGGCCTCAAGCTTCCAGAATGGGTCCATCGAATATAAAACTCCTCGTTTCACTGTTGCTCCATTGTATTTGCCTTGCCTATGAGGCAAATCATGTTATTAGTGTGTTTGGGTAGCAATTTAAGGAGGAAAGAAAATATTGAACGAAAATGTAGAAGAAAATTTTCTTTTAATAGTTAAATATTTGAGAGGAAACTAAAGATGAAAAATAATTTTATGGACAGTAAAATTTTACCTTCATACTTTTCCTCTTTCTATATTTTTTTGATTTTCGAATGAGTGAAGGAAAGAAAATTTATATTATTTTCCTTCTCAATCTTGTTCCTTCTTATATTTTTAATTAATCCAAACATGGTGTAAATAGGGAAAAATGGGAAATAGGAGGAGGTGAAGTAATCAAGGAAGGAACATTGTTGTAAGTGTACGTACAGTCAGTTGGATAGAATTTTTATTTATTTATTTATTTATTTTGTACACTAGATCAATTCAGTAATCCCCAGATAATCATAAACACATCGAAAATTTAATTAGACTTGAATCAAATTAAGAAACGAATTCAAGAAAAAAATAATAATTAAACATTTACACGTAAGGCAAAACAGTAATGATTTGCTGTTTTTAATTAGAGAAGGAAAATAAAAGTTTACATGTGGATCAGGCGTTGTCTTCATGACTAACCTACAATCAGTTATGTAGGTTTAATTCATTTAACCCAAACGACTTGAATAAACAGAAAAAAAACATATACATTGTAAAATGCAAGAAAGGAAATGAAAAATTAAGAAAATAATTATTATTTTTTCATAAAATCAGGAAATAAAGCTCGGGAAGAATTACCTACATTTTGTATTGAGTCTATCCATACTTTAAACCAATTAAAAATAAATTTTTAATTAAAACAAAATGACAAAATAAAAATATGATATTATTCACATTATATTACCATTACTAAAGTGAAAGAAATTGAACAGAACTCTTTTAACTCTACACTATACATCTAAATCTCAATCCTTTAGAGTTTGATTTCAATGAGAGTCCAAGAGAGACCACATTTTCAATAGTTGAAAAACCAACAACAAGAACAAATAGAGATGAAGAGAGGAAGATAGAAAACAAGCGGAAGAGATGAAGTCTTTCAACTTCGTAACAGAAGTTATCTTCCTCTGTTTTTTTCTAACAACAAAGTTTATTGCGAACGCTGAAAATCATTACTATGACTGGAGTGTCAATTTGTCTCTCCGTGCTCCTCTTGGCATCACGAAAGAGGTAGTTTTCTACTTAAAAATACAGGATTTGAACAATGTTATATATTTGAACAAGTTATATATAATAGCAGTATATATATATACTCATATATAGTTAGTTTATATGCTCGTGTTAATTTCCAACTTTTCTTTCTTTGGTTGAGATATTAGGTGATTGTAATCAATGTGACAGTTTCCAGGACCCAGTCTTGAATGTCACGACAACACGAATGTTTGTAGACGTTAACATCCCATAACTAACTTGGATGATCCACTTTTCTAATGAACATGGTAGGTTATTTCCATTTTAGTAATATATAGTTTATATGCTCGTGTTAATTTCCAACTTTTCTTTCTTTTGTTGAGATATTAGGTGATTGTAATCAATGGACAGTTTCCAGGACCAGTCTTGAATGTCACGACAAACGATGTTGTGACGATTAACATCCATAATAACTTGGATGATCCATTTCTAATGACATGGTAGGTTATTTCCATTTTAGTAATTACCAGGAAGTTTTTTTTTTCGATTGAACTTGTGAGGGTTTAATTTGAATGCAGGAACGGAGTGCAACTAAGGAGAAATTCATGGCAAGATGGAGTTCAAGGGACTAACTGCCCTATTAAGCCTGGAAAAAATTGGACTTACAGTTTTCAGTTTAAAGATCAGATTGGTAGTTTCTTTTATTTCCCTACACTTCTCTTGCATAAAGCTGCTGGTGGGTACGGTGCTATTCATGTCAACAATCGCTATGTCATTCCCCTTCCATTTCCGCGACCATTTCAAGATATTGATGTGCTTATTGGAGATTGGTTCAATGCAGATTACAGGGTATACATCTTTGCATATAGATTTATATATCTATATTATTTTTTGAATTCTTCCTGTCCTGTAAGCATGATTATTCTGATAAAAATATATTATTGCAGTACTTGAGAGCTTCCATTGATGAAGGGAAAACTTTGCCCTTGCCTGATGGAATTCTCATCAATGGACTCGGACCAAATCAATCAGTTTTTCATTTCCAACCAGGTACACTTTTTATACTTTCTTGCTCTTAAAATCATATATATACAGAATCTGTTAACAAAATTTGTGAATTACAGGGGCTACATACAGGCTAAGAATTACAAATGTGGGCTTGAAAACGTCCCTGAACTTTAGAATTGAGGATCATTTGTTGCAGTTGGTGGAGACAGAAGGATCTTACTTAACTAAGCAATATCAAACTAGTTTAGACATCCATGTAGGTCAATCTTATTCAGTTTTAGTCACCGCGAAGAATCACACCAACAATGGCAGATCCTATTACATGGTTGCAAGCTCTCGTTTCACTGATTCTGAACTGTTTGGCATTGGTATTATTTGGTATCCAGACTCTTTCGCGTACCCTTCTGGTCCTCTTCCTCAAGGACCATCCCTAATGGATTATGGCTTCTCCTTAAACCAAGCCCGATCAATGAGGTGGGACTTAGGAGTAGGAGCTGCTAGGCCAAATCCTCAAGGTTCTTATCACTATGGAAGTATAAATGTGTCGCGGACATTGGTACTTGAAAATGCTGATATGTTTGATGGAAGAAAAATAGTTTATACGATCAATGGAGTCTCAAATGTGCATCCAAACACACCTTTAAAATTATTAGACTATTTTCAGATCAACGATGTGGTTAAACCTATACTCATTTCTGAGAGACCATTTCCTGGACTCCTAGTGCAAGGGGTTTCAGTTATTTATGCTAATTACCGTGACTTTTACCATATTGTTTTTCAAAATCGTTTTGCTGAAGTGCAGACATGGCACATTGACGGTTACAATGTATTCGTTGTTGGGTAAGGCTTTTTTTTTTTTTTAATTCTTGTTATTTTTTCTCTTTTTGCAAATTTCATTAATTTCTGTTGTTTCTAGCTAATTAATTAGTGTTATTTAATTTATATTCTAATTCCAGAATGGATTATGGAACGTGGGATGAGAGTAAGAAAGAAACGTACAATCTGATTGATGCTGTTTCTCGTTCTTCGTTTCAGGTTTGGTTTGTTCTTTTCGAAGTTTGTTGTCGATGATGATATGTGTTCATAGAAATAACTTACCTACCTCGGTCTTATGGACACCAAGTTAATTTCTTATGCTTACTGTATTCCAAAAAATTTTAACAATTTAAGACTCCTGTCTTTTTTCTCGATAGAGGACTAAACCTGTTATATTGATCGGCAGGTTTATCCGGCTTCATGGACGGCAGTGATGGTGAAGTTGGATAACCAAGGAATGTGGAATCTGAGATCACAGGATGCAGTGCGGACATACCTTGGACAAGAGCTTTATATAAGAGTGAAAGGCATTGGACACGAAGATCCATCAACTATTTCTCCAAGAGATGAACTACCAATTCCTCATAATGCAATTTTATGTGGAAAGGTTGCACACCTGTAAATTAGGATTTATTTTTGTTAAGATGTTGATCAGTTTTAACTCGTTGATATATTTTAGTTTATATGGTTTTTGAACACTCTGAATTGTTAGAGATGTGGTAAAACTTTTTTATGTATCTTACGAATTTAATGAGAGGTTAACATTTGTTATAAATGAAAATTTTCATATTAAAAATTTACAGCGATATGCAATAGATTATTCTCCTTTGAATAATATATTATCAAATTGGTAATTACTATTTTTTTTTGGTAAAAAAAAAAAAAAAAAAAAAAAGGATTATTCTCTCTTTGAATAGATATACTTATCAAATTGGTAATGATACTTATTTTATTTTTTGGTAAAAAAAAAAAAAAAAAAAGAAAAAGACCAGGCTAGAACTAACTAAAAACTGGTGATAATTTTTAGTGTGGAGGACTAAACTTTTATTGAAATGTACTCCCATAATCAATTTTTTTATTTTAATTTTATATTGATGATAATCAGTATATAATCCGACCACCTTTAGTTATTGGACTTTAATTCATCTTTATTTAAAATTTATTTATAACAATATCCATATTTTAAATTAATTTCCAAAATTAAATAAATAAAATTATTACTATAACTTTTTTGGTAAAAAAAAAAAAAAAAGAAAGACCAGCTAGAACTAACTAAAAACTGGTGATAATTTTTAGTGGGAGGACTAAACTTTTATTTTGAAATGTACTCCCATAATAATTTGTTTTATTTTATTTTATATTTGAATAATCAGTATATAATCCGACCACCTATTAGTTATTGGACTTAATTATCTTTATTAAAATTTATTTATAACAATATCATATTTTAAATTAAATTTCCAAAATAAATAAATAAAAATTATTACTATAAATGTACTTCAAAAAATAATTACAAAGTCATAATTTCACGAGAATCAGAAACTAAATCCGATATTTAACTGTTTTTAAGGAAAGGAAGTCAATAAATGATACATGCCTGCTGTGAGTTGCACCCCGCGTCCCAATTCCCACATCGACAAAATGGAAGAGAGGGGTTGACGTGGTTCTTATAAATAGGTGGAAGGAAGACAGATGAAAACAGATCCTTCGTGGGAGTTAACGGGATGTGATGAGTGGTCATTTCTCGCTAATTACTATGCGAGATGGGTGTCCGCCCCAATGCTAGTTACGACAATACGGGCACTCCCATCTGTACCATCTGATCCCTATGGAGGAAAATCCCATATTAATCCAGTCTCTTTAATTTTCTCTTCCATGAATTTTTGAAATTAATATCTAAAATAATTTTTCTTCTGTAAATTTTTAAATTAGTGTCCTAAAGTCATATCGACAAATATTTATGGAAAAAAGAAACTCTAAAACAAATTATATTTAAGTAATAACTTTGTGACAGGATAGTTCTGTACAACACTAGTTTCGCTCATGTAATTTGAATAATATATTATACTAGTAAATATGAATTTAAACGAAGGAATATATATTAAAAATGAAATTCACTATAAATTAATGGGATTAGACCAAATGCAAGCCATCCATAACATCCAATATATTTGTGTGTTGTAAGTTGTGTCTTGTACCAATCTCCCTTGTTGGAGTGCTTCCAGTGCTCCTGCTTCTAACTTTCACTCTGTTGTCGTCCTTACAAAATTCCTGACTCTTGCTTATTCCTGGAACCAATCTTCTCCATCCCATTTTGTCCAGCAAATCTCTGTCTTCTTGAGAAAGTTGAATGCTGTAGGTTTTAGTGCCATGATTGATGGATAACAGTCGCTGCATCTTCGTCTGGAGAACAAGTCCTTTGCTAGTAGGGGATCGAGTAGGCATGACTCTGAAACCATGATCTCTATATCTTACTAAGTTTATCAAACGATGTAGCCATGTTACCATTTCGAGTATGCAATTTTCGGTCTTCTGTTTATCGGCATGATAAAGTGTTTGGAGGCGAATTAGGACATTCTGTGTTGTCGTCTTCTTCCCAAATTCATTTCTATCAAAAGAACAGATACAGTTAAGATCAGAAACTTGAATATTCAATAAATTCAGAGAGAGAGAGAGAGATCAACTAACCCAGTGTTTGCCCATTCTCCAACCCACCCAAAGCCTTGATGTGCTCTGCAGTCAATTGCATCAAAATCAGAAAACTTGTATATAAAAGAGAATAGTAGTAAATTTTCAAGGGAGAAAAATGATTTAGATATAGTAAGGATAGACAAACCATAAACACTGTGACTCAATGTACTTACTTGGTTGTGTTGGTAGCAATGGGTACAAGCCAATGGAGAGTCTTTTCCATTTCAGCTTTCACCTGAGCTACTGTGAGCTGTAATGGAACATGATAGGAAGCAATTAGCAAATGCATGCACAAGCAAACCACAAGGATGAGGAAGCAGTTCCTCGAGCTCCATTACAAAAGGCAGATAAAATATCATAAAAGCAGACATACCTCTTCCTTAGTGCTGACTGATTGTAGTTGGGAACGTAGAGCTGTCTTAACAGAGGTTGGCAACCCATGGTATAAATTGTCCCTTGTATTAGGAGGAAGGGAAGTGGGGCGAGATGCCTAATAACATGTAAATTTTCAGTTGTAAGAAATGATATTAAAAAAAAAAAAAAATCCAACTATTAAATATATGAGAAAAAAAGAAAAGATATAGTAAACTTACAATGTTATCAATCTGGTTGATAATGTTAGCATAGTGCAGTGCAAGGCCAGCTGCACCTAGTCTTTGAGCATTCTTGCCAGGTTCCTCATTAGTCAATCTGACACCTAGAATTAGTTAACAACTCTGTAAGCATTTATCATTTACCATTGCCAGGATCCTTATTGTGCATGATCGATGCACAGAAAGCAAGTTCACATAAATTGGGAATTGACCAAATCATAAGGGACAGAACTCATACCACTGTTTCCAAATGCTTCTAAGATAGCTCGGTGTAAGTAGGTAACTATATCAACAAGCTTCTCCATGATCTGTAGATTGCAAGGTCAAGTTAGAAGAAAGTTCAATCATTTGAGTTACAGCAATAAATTCTGTCATCTCTGATGAAGGTAGAGCATTAATCTTAACTGTTCCTTAATGATCTACAGTAGGTTCCATCCTAAATCATAAGTTATTTAATGCTAATTTTCGTATACTCTACAGAAATATTATTGAAATCAGTCAAGGAAGTACCATCCTCAGCATGCTATGAATAGCAACAAAATTTATTAATAGAAGAACAAAGGGTTTGTAAAACTATTAATGACATTTAAATAACAATGCACTAATGCAATCAACTATCCAGAAATAATGGTGTATATTTTCAGCAGATATAACTGGTGGCTCATAGGTAATAAGATGTACCTCCTCTAAACTTTTAGACCAAAGAGATTTCTTTTTCAAACTCCTTACAAGCTTTCTTTGTTGTTTTAGCTCAGATTGTAAAATTGTGATACTCTCTCCTACAATTACAAAGAAAACAGCTGGTTAATAATGTAGCTGCTCCATTATGGTTAGAAGGCATCAAGCAGATATTGGACATGAAGCAGAGTAGAAGGAAGAAAAGACACAACTCCAGAACAACAGAATAACATAACGCCGCTAAAGCTCAAAACCCAAATCCACGTCATAGAAATTTGTATAAAGTCATTTCAGATGTTGCCGATCAAATGCAAATGCACGAACCTATCTCATTGGCACACATTTATTTGAAAAATCATGGAGAGAGAAAAAAACTTGTCCGTGCCAAACCTTTTTTGGGAAGATGTAAAGACTCTACTTCTTCAAGTTTCTGCTGATAATCTTGTTCAAATCTGTCCAAAGCATGCAATTCATGATATAGTTCCTGCACAAGGTGACCAAGAATTAATATGTTAGAAAATTTTTCAGGAACCAAACTACATTCTAACATGTAACTGTAAAATAAATGCAACGTGAAGTATATTAAAGCATAACATTTCCTTCAATGATCTATGGATCCGAATGGCCTTAAAACATTTGGTGATGCTTTTTCTTATAATTAGATACTTCAATAATGAATAATTCAGTATTATTATGCAACAGTCACAGTATATCACAGTTCTCAGTTAACAGGCATTACTTCAATGACAAACGCAGCAGAAATAGTGATCAAATGCAAACATCTGATTATTCAGAGATAAACTTACAGAAGTATGCTGGGCCAGAGTAGTCAACTCTTGCATTGTTCTTTCTGCATCTTCTCTAGTTTGTTTATCAGCAGAATAATCTGAATCCAATCTGAAGTATTACAACCATTCCAAGAGAGAGAATTTCTTTGTCAGCAAACATCAGTGAGGTAATTAGGGAATATTTCATCATAAAAGTTGTACCTTACTTTGTAAAATATCGATCCAGGTTGTGCCATTGTGGGTCCTTACATCGATCTCCAAACCGAATTACTTCCCGTGCAAATACATCAAATTCCTCCCTACAAGAATATAACAGAATTTCATGTATGTCAATTATGATCGACATAAAAGACAAGTCAAACTAATTGTAATCAGCAGTAACCTTTTGTCAGCAGCAGCAATAATAAGTAACTCTTTCATATCTGAGGAAACCAATTGCTGTACCCCTTCCGAGTGCAATATCTCTTTTTTCAGGAACTGAACATTTTCTTCTGAAAGTGATTCAAACAAGTTTGCACCTTTGGCTATTGTATTGGCTACTTCAAATGCCAATATTAATATTCTGTTCCCTCTAGAAGCAATGCCAGAGACAAAGCCACTCCGGGCATTCAAATTTGACATGCTACTTCCAAGAGTATCTAAAACTTCTACTGCTTTTTCAAGGCTCACCGTGCCAGCTTTTCCAATAAATGAACTCTTCTGGCCATCCTACAAAAAGAAAAGCACAATAAAGGTCAACAAATGCCAGAACCAGGATCCTAAAAATGGATGTCCATACATCACATGTAGAGAAGTCTCTTCCACTATCACAATAAAGTTTGGGTTCATTAGTTTTAACGTTTTAAACAACACCAATGCTGCACATGGATAGACATACGTGAGAACAATGATCCCTAGGCTTAAGACTGAGGAACATGATAAGAAACATGCATTCTAGTACAGACAATTCTGATATGCATTTTTCTCTTAAGTTTTGAACTACCGAATCTTGGTGTTGGCGAAGGAAAAGATAGTTCTTTACTTTTTTTCAGTCTCGTACAATTTTATGTAGTTAGGATTTCTTTAAACATGTCAAACGTCTGTGCTAGATCATTTTGCGTACAAAAACATCTTGCAGGCCTCACTGCAAGCCATTGAGAAAATCAGAACCAACGCTAGCAATTCCACTTCCATACATCATCTAATGGACAAACTTCCTATTGAATAGCTAGCTAAATCCTTTTGAAATTACATCAGAATCCTTATTTGCATCTTCCTCCCTACATGCAAGTCAGTCCCTCCTTTTTGCTGCCTACATAGGAAAATCACCACAACCTATGAATTATACAGAAGGAAGATTTGGCAACACATTCAGTTTGTGCGTCTATTATTCAGTCATACAAAGCCTCTTCTGTAGCAAAACCTATCAGAATACATTCCAGGACCTTAGCCTCTCACCACTTTTAATGAAATGGGTTTTGCTTACCGTTGGATGCAGCCACGATATGATAATCACAAAGATCTAAGGGGGAGATATACTTAAAAGTTCAATATAACAATGTAGCAGCAGAAATACAAGGAGATCTCATGTAGCAGTTTCAACTTCGATCATATGCATGCAAAATATTCAATGAACCATCAGCTTATTATCTATTACCCGGCAACAACCACTATCATCATTCTGCTAACACTGTTGCTTTTGGGAATCCAGAAATAAGAAGCATTAATTTGGAATCCAGAAATCCAATTTCTCTTTTCAGCGAAACTTGTTTCATGAATAATGGATTGATCTCGTTGTCCATCCATTGTGATTTAACAATAACAAAACTAATCCTAAACATAAAAACCATATTGATAATCGCAAAATATAACCAACAAACGACGTATCATCAAACCAAACATACCTTGGGAGCCCCTCCTCTAGCAGGTGTTGACGGCTTAAGCTCTCTTGAGAAGGACAAAAACAGCTCACCAGAATTATACCTCTGCCGTGTATTCATCTTGCCAAAATCGTCCCCATTACTAGTATAAGAATGGGAATTCTCTTTATGCTTGGTTAAGCTCTTTACTGACTTCAGCTTCCCAGAAAACCCTGAATTTTTCTCTGCAACTTTGCCATTTTTTCTTTTTGTCCCTCCAGAGCAAACCCCTCCCATCCTTCTTGTAAATGCGTTTCACTCCAAATGATGTCCGAATCAAAACAAACCCTTGCAAAGTATAATATAAAACACTTTTGAGTCCAACAATAAAAACCCAGAACAGAAAATGAATTTCCAGACAACAAACAGTAGCATACCTGATTAAAGAGAATAAATTTAGAAGGGGATAAGGAAGAAACCGAATAAAAGATTTCAACGGCGAGGACAAAGTCAGAGCACTTACAGTAGCAAGGAAAGTGCAGAGAGATACAATAATAATGATAAAGGAAGGAGTTTGGTAATGATAAATTATGGTGCGTGAATTTAGAAAATGAAGAACGCGTATAACTTGTGGCAGCAATATAAATATGGTGGATGTATTTTGACTAAAGAAATACCAGACAAATGCCAAATGAAAGAAGGAAACCGTAAGGATTGACTAATGACTATTCTTTGTATAAGATTTTTTTTGGAGTGTAATGTAAAGATATGAATGCTGGGAAGGTTGGGGAGGGGACAATTGAAGTCACCCCGCCCACCTTGTCCGAGTTGTTGTTTTATCTGACTCAGAAGTCTTTCTTCTTCGATATCGATTTCCCGTTTTACATCTTTTCCCCCAGATTACCAAGATAATAATTAGGATAATATATTAATATTGGCATATACTACTGATATATAAGTAATTAAGTATATATTTAGTTCCTTTCAAAGAAAGAAAAAAAAAAAAAAAAAACATCCTTTTCCCCCAGATTACCCAAGATATATAATTAGGATAATATATTAATATTGGCATATACTACGATATACTAAGTAATTAAGTATAGTATTATTCTTTCAAAGACAGAAAAAAAAAAAAAAAATATATATATAGTATATTTTTAATTTCTCTCTCTTTGTAAAAAAATAAGAGTTAATAATGGTTTTTGACTTTTAACTGCATCTTAATCAGGCAATTATTTTTATTAAGTTTTATACAATTCTTTTCATTTGGTTTAGTTTAAGTCATTGATGCATTTGACTTTGATTAAAAATAATGATACAAATTTAACTTGTTGCTGTATTAGAATTTAAAAGATCATTTTTATGCAAAAAATAAAAGGACTTTAAATAAATGTTTGGCTAAAAAGTTGATGGGATACATTTTTTTTTTTTTTTTTTTTTTGGTTAATTCAAAATCAATTCATTGTTGTTTTTTTTTTTTTTTTTTTGAATTCAAAATAATTCATTGTTGTAAACTAGCAAATGGCAAGTATTATGCAGTACCTAATAACAATATCTTCTTGGTGGGTACCATAATATTCGTTTAATCATGTAATCACATGTTTTGTTTTTTCTTAATTTAATAAATAATACTTTTCTAGAAAATAATAAATAATATTAATTTTGCATATAAAAAATTAAAAATTTAGATTGGATTATAATTATTTTGGACCAGTTCAAAGTTTTGTTGTGCTTTTTCAGTAGCTTTCATGGATTTTTCTTTTGCTGTCTTTCCTTGTAGAGTTTTCTATACTCTAAGAAAACAAGTATATCCACCTTATATGACTAATAATTTTTTTTAATCAGTCAAACTTGCAAACATCAACTATGACCACTTTGTAATTTGACTTTAATGGTACTTTTGTTATTTCCTTTTTAATCCTTCAATTGTATTTGTATCAATTGTAATATATCTAATAAAGTATTTCCAACTATAACAAATGCCTAAACGCAGGAATTTATAACTGCATCTGTCCATTTAAATGCATGTAATCACATGAATTTATAATTGATGGCTATTACCGACTTAGTAAGAAAAATCAAATTCCGTGAGATGGGTCTTTTTCATTGATGGTCCCAGTCCAAATATACTATTCCTACGTGTGTTCACATCAACCAATCGCTGCGTTACACATTTTCTGCCAAGCTTCTAAATTTTACCCTAACAGTTGACTTTTCTCCTTCAACGCTCAATACACGTATGTTAAACAAATCCACAAACGTAAATCTTTGCATATGCGGTAAAGAAGTAAAAAATCTTCATTTGGATGTGGACTATGTAAGGATCTTTATGGCAATCTTCTTGTCAAAATTTTTTTTTTTCCCATAAAACAGAAAGTCAAAACTACATTACAGCTTGTGATTGAGGAAAAAGAAATTTTCCAATCCAAGAAAAGAAAGACTTGCCCAATACAAAATACATAACAATAACATTATTGGATGATTTTATTTAATTATATTTTTGCTGCCATGCGTGTATCAGTATCCATATTGGAAGAGATATACAACAGCAAGGTCATGGAAGTAAGAGAAGAGCTTGATTCAAGAAAGTTGGCCACAATCAGCAACCACAACGGGCTTGGAGGTCCTTCCAGAGGAAGAACCAACCTTCTCAATGGCCTTCACAACATCCATCCCTTCCACAATTCTGCCAAACACCACGTGCTTCCCATCAAGCCATTCTGTCTTCGCTGTACATATGAAAAACTGCGATCCGTTAGTCCCAGGCCCCGCATTTGCCATCGACAACACACCTGGCCCTGTGTGTTTCTTAATAAAGTTTTCATCCGCGAACTTTGCTCCGTAGATAGATTCCCCTCCCGTTCCGTTTCCGGCTGTGAAATCGCCGCCTTGGCACATGAATCCAGGGATCACTCTGTGGAAAGTCGATCCTTTGTAGTGTAAAGGCTTGCGGCTGCGTCCAATTCCTTTCTCTCCTGTGCACAGAGCCCTGAAATTCTCAGCCGTTCGCGGTGTTGTGTCCGCGAATAGCTCCATCACGATCCGGCCGGCAGGAGCACCGCCGATCGTCATATCGAAGTAGACCTTAGGGTTTGCCATTGCAGAAAATCGCTAAGGCTCTACTCTGAGGATTGAGTCAATAGAATGAGTGACTCCGAGGGGAGCGAGGTTCCTTTCATAGCAGGCGCGGCTTGGGGAATATCTTTTGACGTTTCGATCGCAGCCGTTGAAATTGGACGCGTGTCATAATCTGGCAATGGTATGGAAAGAGAGTTGAATTGCGACCGCGTATTGTTGACGCAAGAATCTAGCCGGAGCAGACAATTAACAAGTGAGAGACACTAAAGAATATCAATTTCATACGTAGGAATCAATCACAAACCATCTTACAGAATTTGAATTTGAACCTACAACAAACTTTTGGACCACGGCCCATTTAGTCTGAGCTGGGCTCTCAAATGACATTGAATCGTGACTGTAAACAAGTAGGCCCTAAGCCACATAATGTCAAAAAAAAAAAAAAAAAAAAAAAAAAAGCCCTAAGCCACATAATGTCAAAAAAAAAGAAAAAAAAAGAAAAAAAAAAAAAAAAAAAAAAAAAAGAAAAAAAAAGGCTCTAAGCCACATGTACATATACACCAGTGTTATTTGACATGTAATAAAGAAAACCACGTTAACATCTGCCACATCATCATACTGCAATGCTCCATTGTGACACGTGTCTTATATTAGCATGTCCGCTTTGCAAATGTCATCACACGTAAGCCTCATAGGAAGCTTAGTCACACGTGTCACAGATTGCCATGTCATTTCCGTACACGTCGTCACTTGCGTGCCACGTAGGATGCTCTGATCCATGTGTTAAATGTCGGCCACATAGGCTATTACACATCATCAAGTGCATGCCACAAACGTGTTGCATGTCAGCTATGTACACGTCATTTATCGTGTGCCACATAGGAGATTTACTACGTGTCAAGTGATGGCATTGTCAATTAGTACGCGTCATCAGCGGCACGTAGAACTGTTTCACCTGTCATGATGTACAGCATGTCAGGTTGTACACATCTCATGACCACATAGGAGCTTCTGTCCATGTTCATTTCATTGCCATGTCATATGTAGACACATCATCAACACATGTACGAAGGTGCACATGTCATCTATGTACAGGTCATCGGATACACACCACCTAGGAGGCTTCTTCAGTAGTCTTCGCCACATATGCATTTTGTTCCACGTGTCATTCTGTTTGCTTGTTAGCTTCTGCAAGTTATCATCCTGTGCCACATGGGAAGCTTGGTCATCGTGTCTTGTACTTGCTACGTCATAGGTAGCCACACCAGCAATTTCATGTCACTTTTAGCCACATCGTCATTAGCATGCCTGCCAGATCGGATTTAACGTGGCATAGGCTAATCCTATGCTTCCTCCATGTGAAGTGAAGCTATCTGTTTTGGACACATAATCAGAATTTGCAGTCCACTCTTGCCACGTGGTCTCAAGCCAGACAAGAACCAATGAGTTTCTTCCACACTAGTAAAAGGCCGCAGGTCAACGTCTGTCATTCGTCCCTCCTTCCACAAGATTCGGTTTTTGACCAAAATCTCTGCAAATTGAGCTTCGATAGATCTGCTGCGGTGATATCACAGATTTTCTTTGTTACTTTCATAAAATCTTTAATTTGTTATCCTTGCACGATCAACGGCTTCATGAGCTATTTGTGTTCCGCCAAATTTCTAACCTGAAATCGATTTTGCAGAGATGGCTTCCATTTTCCATTTCACTAATTAGGGAGTTTGGAATAGTTGAACAATGGATTTCGAAATAATTTAAATGACGATTAATACGATGGAATCCTTTGAATCGAGTCCCCTGATAATCCTGAACATGGAGCACCCAGGTGCTATCCTCCTTCATAGTAAATCTTTCAGAACAAACAAACTGCCTAGGGATGCCAAAGTTGGAAGAAACTTGCAATGTTTCTGTCTTCTATTCACAGGTTCCGCAAATGGATGTGATTTCTGGATTGAAACCTCAGAAACAGACTCCAAAAAGACATGTTATTTTATTGGATTTGCAAAAGAGGAACTTTCATATGAAGAAATTAGGTGAAAGGAGTAACCTTTGGTCTATGTCTTGGTTCCTCCGACTCCAAATGTTGATGCAATTTCAGACCGGAAGCAGATATGTTACCAGGTATATATATAAAATAAATTATAATGCTAAAGGCAACAGATTATATATATTAAAAAGAAATTAATTTCTAAATAACTTGGACCTTTGCATTTAGAGGGGCATGGCAATCAATGGTTGATCTTATACTTCTGACTATTCCTAATTATTTAGAGTTATATATTAAAATGATTACGCCAGAAGACAATGTCTTCTTCTTGTCATTTATTTTAACAGACTTATTATTATTATTTTGGAACTTTACTTAACAGACTTCAATTCCTGGCAATAAACAATCATGATATTAAACGTTGATTAATAATAATTAAATGTATCGTCCGCTGTTTGCTTTGATCATCACATGAAACAAATTGAAGCCGGCAACAGCTACTTGTATCTAATGGCCGGCTCTCTCTCTCTCTCTCTCTCTCTCTCTCTCTCTCTCTCTCCTTTTAGAGGGGCATGGCAATCAATGGTTGATCTTATACTTCTGACTATTCCTAATTATTTAGAGTTATATATTAAAATGATTACGCCAGAAGACAATGTCTTCTTCTTGTCATTTATTTTAACAGACTTATTATTATTATTTTGGAACTTTACTTAACAGACTTCAATTCCTGGCAATAAACAATCATGATATTAAACGTTGATTAATAATAATTAAATGTATCGTCCGCTGTTTGCTTTGATCATCACATGAAACAAATTGAAGCCGGCAACAGCTACTTGTATCTAATGGCCGGCTCTCTCTCTCTCTCTCTCTCTCTCTCTCTCTCTCTCTCCTATGACTTTGACGTCAAAGTAATCACAGCTTCATTGCCTTGAATCAAATTTGTGGTTCCTACTGCACTTCATACAATCTTCATTTCTGAGACTATTCTCCATATAAAGTAAGAGAGCTCTCACTGCTTATGCTTGCACTTTATTTTTTTTCTTGTTGTTAGTTTATATTTATTGGTGTAGAAAGACTAGAACATTACTCTGTATTTTTTTTTAAGGCATCAGAAGGTGCATTATTTGAAACTCCTTTTTCTCCTTATTTTTAACATCTTCATGTCTTCTGATGCATATTCAATACCTGAGTAAAATATTGATGGAGTAGTTACTTTTTTCTATTCAGTGTTTTGAAAGATGCTGCTAATGAAGTAGGACATAATTGATAAACCCTTCTGATTAATTTGATTAACTTTTATGTTTGAAGCTTTCTCAACTCTTAAATTTTCCAAGTAGGGCTGGAGTGCACAATGACAGACCTATGTAAAAGAAATGAGTTTGAAAATCTTGTGCTTACTGTTGATTTTAGTGAACTTCGTTGATTTTTATTTATTTCTTTTAATTTCAAATCCAATCAGTAACCTCTCTATGTTCTGTATTTTCATTGCCGTCTGTGTTGATTGGAGAACTGTCATCTCAGACCGACTTAAACATGGCAGGTGACTATAGGTTTGCGATGGAACGGAAGGATATTGTAAGGTTTCTAATCACTACTGTGGATAGTTTTTTACAAGATCGGTTGATCAATAAGGAGCAAAGGGCCCTGCACAAAGAACAGTGTGCTGAGAGATTAGCGGCTGAAGATGGGAGCTGTGACAAGGACACAGAGGTTCGATACTCTGATCAAGCAGTATTAGCAAATTTAGATTGGGGTATTGAAGCCCTAGAAGAAGCTATCAACACTGCTAATATAGAAACAAAGTTGGCACGACTAGATCATGCAGAGAAGATGCTGCAAGTTTGTGCCATGTTGAATTCCAACCAAAGGACAGCCGGAGTTCCCAATTTCTACCTCTCTGCTTGGGCTCACCTTAACCTTTCATATCTCTGGAAACTGCGTAACAATGTTCACAATTCAGTTTATCATGTTCTTGAGATGTTTATTATTGATCCATTCTTCTCAAGGATTGATTTTGCTCCTGAACTTTGGAAAGATTTATTTCTGCCACATATGAGCTCAATTGTTGGGTGGTATTCCGAGGCAAGGCACAGGCTGATGATGGAAGTGGTTCCTGATTCTGCTGATTTGTCATTTACGGCTGACTTGGATCAATTCTTCAATGAGTCTCTGGTCTTTTCTTTGAGGCCAGACCAAGTGGAAAAATTGCAGAAGTTGGAGCTGCTTTATGGAGAATCATTGGATGAGAACACACGGCTTTTTGCTACATACTATGAAGATTGCATGAACGTTGATTCTACCACAAGCAAAAAGATGGCTCCAATGTTGCCAATAGCAGAGCCACCAATGACTCCTCTGCATGAGGTTAGCCGATCAATTCCTGATTATGTGAAATTTGGTCCCATCTTGCCTAAGAGTGCTGGTTTTTCTCCAGTTCTTCGTTCTAAATATGATGCAAGAGAAGCAAGCAGGTTAGTGTAGATCCTGCACTAAATTTGAGATTGGTGTCTGAGCAGTAAATGAAAAATTTCATTGCTATGGATCATCATAGCATTCTTATGGTAAACGGAAGTTAGCATTCAACTTTTGGTTTTCTAATGTATAGATTTCTTACTTTGAATGTGGCCTTGAGCAGATTGAGTAGAGGTTCAACTATCTCAAATAACTTTGAAGATTCTACGTTGTGGGATCCTCAGGTACTGTTATCAAGTGTACTATATCTGGAAAGTCGCATTGCTAATAATAATCTTGATTTTGGAATTGATATACTATGAACAGGTTTTCAAAATTTAAAAAATAACCAAAGCTGTGTTCTTGGTTAATCTGTCAGGAGGCCATGCCTGAAGAGAATGAAGATGATTCTGATTGTGAACCTAATGATGCTGATTTGAATTCTGAAGATCAAAGTGATAAGTTGGTAATCCTTACCTGCAAGACAACAACCCAGAATAAGGAAATTGGCGGAAGCATAAAGTCATCTAAATCAAACAGCCAAAAGCATTCACCCACAATTTTCTCTCCTATGGATTCCCCAAGAAATCTTTTGTCCAAGATTTCTTCTTCAAATATAGATATGCATCCTAAAAAGGAATCCACACCTCTATTGCGGCTTCTGTCCGGCCATGTCACGGATTCTACAATTGCCCCCTCTGTGCCTGTTTCTCCACAGGGGAGTAATTGTTACAGCATTAGGTCACCAGACTCAGATGTTGAAGCAATAGTATGCTCCAGACTTAAGATTTTGTTCATCATTTCATTATTACAATTAAAAGTTGCATTGTTCATTTTAATACTGATGCTTTGCAATTTAGGATCTGCAAAGAAGTACCAGGAGAAACTACAGTCGGAGGTGCAGTATAAGTTATGAAAATATAAACAGCCATGTATCAGAGACTGGGTAACCTAACATAATGCCTGTTATTCTTCCAATTTTGGGATGCTGTCACACTATTGGTGCTGCCCTTTGCCCTTTGCCCTTGCACCAATGGTCACCTCATCTCAAACAAAATTCTGTTTGTTATCCATTAACAAATTTCAAATTCTTTGTATTATGCAGTTCTCTTAACGAGAGTGAGGAAGGAAGCCAGAGTTGCATTTCTCTCCCCATGTCTGATAAGTTGTCTTCTCGTTCAAGACCACCAAAAGATTTTGTTTGCCCTATCACAGGTCAGCTTTTTAATGACCCAGTTACCCTTGAAACTGGTCAGACTTATGAAAGAAAAGCAATTCAAGAATGGCTAGGAAGAGGAAATGCAACATGCCCCATTACTCGGCAAGCTCTATCTGCAAATTCACTGCCCAAAACAAATTATGTTTTGAAGAGACTCATAACATCTTGGAAAGAGCAGTACCCTGATCTTGCTCAGGAATTTTTGTACTCTGAAACACCGAGGAACTCATTCAGCTGCTCCTCCATGAAAGAAACTTCGTTCACATCGACTCCCTTGAGAACATTTGATTTTAGCAATTACAATAGCACGGATAATCATATTCATCATAGGAGCAAAAGATTTGTACGGTCAGCTGTATCTACATCCCCAACTAGTGTAATTTCCCAAGCCACTATAGAAACAATCATCAACGGCTTAAAGGCACATATTTCATGTATCTGCACTTCAGAAAACTTACAAGAATGTGAATCAGCAGTTTTAGCAATTGCAAAATTATGGAAGGACTCAAAGGGTGACCCTGCGGTTCATTCATATTTGTCGAAACCAACAATTGTAAATGGGTTTGTGGAAATACTATCAGATTCTCTGAACAGAGAAGTTCTCAGAACATCAATTTTCATTCTTTCTGAACTGTTATTTTCAGATGAGAGTGTGGGAGAGATTCTGACCGGTGTAGATTCTGATTTTGATTGCTTGGCTGCTTTGCTTAAAAATGGGCTAGCTGAAGCTGTTGTTCTTATATACCAGCTGAGGCCATCATTTGCTCAGCTTTCGGCCCACAGCTTGATACCCTCCCTTGTTAATATAATCCAGATGAAAACTGAAGATCCAGATGATCTTCAGTTAGTGATAGAGCCAAAGGATGCTGCCTTAGCGATGCTTGAGCAGATACTTACAGGAGGGGATGAAAACAGCCAGTCTGTTAATGCTGTTAGTGTTATTTCTACAAATGGAATTCCAGCATTGGTTAAGTGTTTGGATGAGGTTGAAGGAAGAAAATCTGTTATTACCATACTTCTAAGCTGCATCCTTGCTGATAAGAGTTGTCGGAACTTCATAGCAAGTAGAATCCAATTACATCCTGTTCTTGAGTTATTTCATTCTGGAAATGATAGTGTAAGAGGCATATGCATGGATTTTCTTTCAGAGTTAGTTCAGTTAAACAGGTACCATACATATCTATTTCATAGATCAAGTATTTGCTTCTGCAATCAATTTAAAATGTTTCTTATCTAAAGAGAAGGATATATATCCGAAAGAAATAAGTCTAAATACTATTTCTTTAACTTAATTTTCACCTCATAATTTTGAATTGACATTCTTGAATCTATTAAAGTCAATTTCTGACACATGCTATTGCTATTCAATTTCCATTTCCAAGTTGAAAAGGACATTACTAGTAATCATATCCCAGCTATCCTGATATGACTGCCTTAGCCTCTACTTCAAATGGAGACATAAGAAGTGCTCTTAATTTGATCTTCTTGTCATATTTCTTAGCATAATATTGAAGCATGCTTGTTCACATGCAAATGAAACAAATTCCAGGAATTTGTTTTATTTGCTTGCTTAAAACTATGAGATTCCAGCTCTGAAGTTCCATTTTTCTCATGGTTCTCAGGAGGACATTCTGCAATCAGATCTTGCAGATAATTAAAGATGAAGGATCATTCAGTACCATGCATACCTTTCTTGTGTATCTTCAAATGGCTCCCATGGAGCAGCAACCTGCCATTGCCACTCTTCTTCTGCAGCTTGATCTCTTGGTCTGCCTTGATTCCTTGTCATCATTTACAGCAAATAGCTCTCATACACAAACATCCATCTTCACCAATAGGCCATCTGACCATTGACTTATATGACTTAAATTTTCCAGGTTGAGCCACGGAAGATGAGCATTTATAGGGAAGAAGCTGTGGAAACACTTATTGAAGCACTTCAAAAAAAGGACTTTTCTAATTCCCAAATGATGGCTCTAGATGCTTTATTATCTCTTTCTGGACGTCTCACTTCGTCTGGGAAGTCTTATATGGAAGCCTGGCTACTTAATATTGTAGGATTTAGTCAACCTTACAATGCTCTGATGAAGGCAGAGGGACTGAAGAAGCGAGAAAATAATTTGCTGGAAACAATGGTCTGCATTATATTGGTTATGTTGAACTCTGTAACATTTAATTTTAATGCATTCCTAAATCTTAGATATTATCTCTATACAGGAAGACGAAGAGAAAGCTGCAAGTTCTTGGGAGAAAAAGGTAGCTTTTGTACTTTGCAATCACGAAAAAGGTTCTATTTTTAAAGCTTTGGAGGAATGTTTCAAGAGTAACTCCTTGGAGATGGCAAAATCATGCCTTGTCATTTCCACATGGCTTACATACATGCTTTCAGTTCTTCCTGATACCGGTGTAAAAGAAGTTGCTCGTAAGTCCTTGCTTGATGAATTTATAGATGTCCTCCAATCATCGAGAAACATGGAAGAGAAGATTATGGCGACCCTTGCGTTGAAAACTTTTGTTAGTGACCCAGGTAAGAATGCAGAAGAAACAAAATGAGGTTCAGAATGTATCCATACTAATAATCACTGACCAAACTTGTGTAATAATCTGAAGCTGCACTTGAGGAGATGGGAAAGTATGCCAAATGCATCTATAAAACCTTGAGAAAGTTTAAGAGAACCTCCCCTGTGATTACTGATGTACTGAAATCGTTGATGAACCTGTCCTCTGTCAATGCAGTAAGTGCGAAGCACTGTTGTTCTTTCTTTCTTATATATATATGTATATAGGTATGTCGATGAGCTTACACGTCTGGATATTCTGTAATTTAGACAGAGTTGTGGCATTGTACTGAAGTGGTCGAGTTGGAATCATCTGCAAATGGTGAAGTTCTGTCATTGCTTCATCTGAAAGGCCGTGTTTTAAGCGGCCATTCTGATGGAACCATAAAGGTGCTAATCTATCTCTGCCGCCTATCTTCTGCATCTCAGACATACTCCAATGCAATTAGCTTTTGCATAAGTATATACATGGTATTTATTAAGTGACTGTGTGTTACTAATGGCTTAATTTAGGTGTGGGATGCTGGGAAGAGGGGTTTAAGGTTAATTCATGAAGTTCGTGAACACACAAAAGCTGTCACATGCCTTTATGTTCCATCTTCCGGTGATAAATTGTACAGCGGTTCCTTAGACAAAACGGTCCGGGTAAGTCACCTGATCATATGAGAAACATCTAATATTTTTCAAGGAAAACAAAATAGGTTGTCCTCCTGACACTATGATTAACTATTCATGGTACTTGACAGGAGTTTTTCCTCTTCATTTGCTTATCTGCAGGTCTGGGCAATCAAGCCTGAAGAAATTCACTGTGTTCAAGTTCATGATGTGAAAGAGGTAGTGTATGAGTTGACAGCTAATGCTAAAGTCGCATGCTTTATCTCTCAGGGAACAGGAGTTAAGGCAAGTTCTGCTTTTGTTACATTTGAATAACTGAAAATGAAAAAAGAATGCCTTCAAAAGAACAAATGGCATTTTTTATCAGAACTCAGAACAAGTTCTGATGAAAATTGTGTCAACACAGGTATACAATTGGTCTGGGGTTCCAAAGCATGTAACCTTCAACAAAACTGTGAAGTGCCTTGCTATGACAGGGGATAAATTATATTGTGGTTGCTCTGGCTACAGTATCCAGGTAAACATTCTCCTTTATATCCAGTGGATTTAGACGAACTTTAGTTTGTTTATGAGCCTGCAAATGTTTTAAAATTGATTTAAAAGAAAATCCACAGGAGGTGGATTTGTGCAAATTGACATCAACCACGTTCTATTCTGGTACAAGAAAATTGCTGGGGAAACAAATTATACATTCCCTACATATTCATGATGGTCTTCTCTTGGCTGGTGGCTCGGCAATTGATGGCACAGCAGGCAAGGTAAAAGCAGCATCCATTTTCTCATTGTTTATGGCATTTCAGGAGATGGAATTACTTTTCATTTCTGATTTTGTTTTCATGTGGCAGGTATTTTCTCACTCCACAAAAGCAGTAGTGGGATCATTTTCAACAGGAATGGACATCCTGCGTATTGTTGCCAACAATGACTTCATATTCACAGCCACAAAATGTGGGGCGATTGAGGTTTGGTTAAAAGAAAGAGTAACAAGAGTTGCCTCCATCAAGGTGACTGGTGGCAGCCATTCAAAAATGACATCTTTAACATCTGATATGGATGGAGGAATGCTGTATGCTGGTTATTCTGATGGCAAGATTCAGGTTAAGCAAACATTCTACCGTACCATCTTTTATGTCATTTTCCATTATATGAACTCATTTTTTCCGGTATATGGTTGCAGGCTTGGGCAATGGACTGAAGAATCCTGCAAAAGTTCCATTTGATGTAAATAAAGTTCATTTACAGAGCGACGAATCCTGTTAACTTGTTAAAATCTCTTTACTTGTCATCATATTTTGTCCAAGGCTTATTTGGTTATTAAAATTCTCATCCACTGTCCATTTTCTATAGTTTTACAATGGAGTCTCCTGATTAGATCCCAGTATTATTTAACAAAAATACTGTTGAAAATTCAATGTTGGATTTACTAGAGGCAACCGGAACGAAAAGGCAACTTATATTTGTTAGACACGATCAGCAAAGTGACACCCTTCGGCGATTAATCAGAGCTCCACAATTTCTCACCCCTCTTTTTCAGCGTAGGTAGAATCTTTCACGTGTAAAAAAAAGACAAGCATTTGAAATATCTATAAGCAAAAATATTAATTGAGCCATTTGGTTTTCAGGTCAATATATATATATATATAATTTCAAACTTTTGATCATGGTGGTCGTTCCATCACCATAACTGTAACAAAGAAAAACAAAGTAAAAAGAAAAACAAGGGGTCAGATAGAGAAACATCAGAATATTGGATCATTGCATCAGCGGCGACACTTGACGTGTCTCTCAGACGACCGTCGTGAGAAATTTAAATCCAATTTCATCACTTGCTTTCTTAATCTCCGACTAAACAAACAAAGCGTAAATGCAATCACAAACAATACGCAGATAACAGAGAATCGTCGACAAGAAGAGAAAATTGAAAGCAGAAAACTTCACCAGCGAACCTACTCTATCGCTTAGACACACTACAAAGAATGACGATTATATAGCGCCTGGGAGATTTGCCGCTAGGGTTTGTCTCATTTTGTAATGACGATTGTGTCCCTGCCCTTTGCGACTAAGTTATTTTACTCGAGTCGCACTCGAAATCAAACGGTTTTGTACTTTATTAAAAAAACAAAAAGGGGGTAAAATGGTTGTAAACCCATTAAGTAAATGGGCCCATTAAAAATTGCCAGCTTGATGGACTTATGCAGACTTTCTGGCCGGACCTAGATGAGGCCTTGCTGCTATTGCTTAAATATTCCCGAAAGCCCGTAAATTTTTCACGCGCAGTTAATATAAATTTTAAAATAATAATTTTCACGTTTCTTCAAGATAGTTAATAAAAAATATATAAGAAAATTAAAATATTAGATAAATAAAAATAAAAAATTAAAATGACAAAAAAATTAAAATAAGAAAATTAAGTCTAAATTTATTTATTCAAACATTCATTTATTTTACTTTTTTTTACTACAACTATTTGTTTCATATTTCCTTGATTATGGAACGAGGATGAATCTTTATCTCCCATTCGCTATTTATAATGCTTCATTAAAATTTTATAATGAAATCTTAATATTTTTTTATTTTAAAAAAAATCCGACACCCATCTCATTTCAGTTCCCATTTAGAAAATTTAAAAGGCGTAGTTATTTAATTAATTTTATCCTCATTTTTTTAAGTTTTTTATTAAATAAATATTATTTTAAAAAATTATACTAATTTTTATTTTGCAGGCATGCCATTGCCATGGCTGCACATTACTCCCATTGATAGAAGTGGCAGAGAGCCGAGCTTGAATGTATTTCCCTCTCACCGGTAACCTTAATTTTGAATATTCGTTTCCGCTAGCTACGCAGATTACAAATCTCTGAGAGTCAATCGACGCATTACTGCTAAATACCAAAACGAACTGTCTATCCAGAAATTCTCTGCAACAACGATGTCGTTTGATGGATTTCCTCCGTTCATCTCTGCTCAGCTCCAGTACCTCCTCAACCACTTTCCTCACTCGATAAAGGTATCTCTCACAATTCTTATCTCTCCATCTCCTTCTTTTCAAACTTTAGCTAAAAATTGAATTGTAAGATGGATTTTGAAATTTTCAATAGTGGAATCTCACCAAAACTTACTCATCTACTGTGATTTTGATTAGTTTTGGTAAGATTCTAAACTCAATTAAATGATTTCGAATATCAATTTCATAACATTTGCATTTCCAGCTGCCATTCGAAAGAAGGGTTTCGTTCTCCAATTGAGGATTCCTAGGTTTTGATATTCTTTGCAGGTTGAGCAGGTGTGGTCGGGTAGCAAGTATTTTCCGGGAACTCTTGATCGTTTCACGTTGCTCATTCCCTATTGCCTAGATTATCTCAAGTGTTAGTACCTTTTTGATCATTTAGACTTACTTTTGATTTGGATTGTTCGGCCGTTGCAAACTCTTTTAGTTGGTTTATTGTAGGGGACATTATATACAATGTAGAATTCCCACTAGCTGCTCCAGATGTTATATTTGGACCCGAAGATGAAGATTTTCATCCATTTCATGTACTGGGAGCCGAGGGAGGAGATTCAAGGTTAGTCAAGAACAGTTTGACTGATTGGAACAACAAAGATCCAACACGGCTTTTGACTCTCATTGAGGAACTGAGGTCAGGGATTTGATTTGTTTTTTTCTTTTTAAGTTGCTATAGTTGAAAAACATGACTGTTAGCTGTGAATGAGATTTTATTTCTCTTGGGCTTTAATTTTTAGGGATAAATACATGTCCTACCAGAAGAAGCGTGTTGAAGAAGTTGATGATGATCGCTTGAAGTTTGAAATTAGCACTATTTTATCCAGGGAGGTAAAATTTTTACGCAATGCTAATGTCTTTTTTTTTTTTTCCCCAAAAAAGAATATGCAACTGCTGTTAGATGCTAATATCTTGACCTATGACTCTTAACATTACTGGTGTTCACTATCTTATTAAATGTATTCAATCCTTGTTCCTTTCTTCCTTTTTTCTGTTACCAAATCAAAAGAGGAGAAAGACTGGGGAAAAGAAACTTGGGACTTGTTACCTAGGTTTGTATTTAACATAATGCCTTATTGCAAAAAGCAGAAAGGAAATCATTGATGCTGCCTCTTCTTGTCTTAATAATTAGTATATGCTTTTTTTTTTTTTTTTATGAATTTAACTCTATATCAAATACTTGCTCCACTTTTTTTTTTTTTTTCTTTTTAAATCAAATATCTGTCCTGAATACTATTGTTGTAAATAATACTTGATTTTTCATTCTGGAGTGTTTACATTAGTCATTTTCTAACTATTGGAATTTTGGCTTATTAATGGTTGCTTTTAGTTACTGTGCTAAAGAAAATAGGCTTCTGCACTCTTTTTATGCATAGAGTTCTCATTTTTTTTAAACTACCCATTTATGTATCTGAGAGTCAAATATTGTAACAAATAGTTAATTTTTCTAGTGGCTTTGGAATGAGCTGTTCAGAGCATAACAATTTGTTTTTACTAGGTCAGTTTTGATTATATGAATCTTCATCACGTAATGTGTTTTGGTTTCCATCACTATGATTTGCTTCTTTGGTGTCTTTCTTTTCATGCTGTTAGTCTTTATGGCACAACTTAGTGAGGAGTTGGTCCAGTTGGATTGAGATATTGTATTTTGTTGTTTTCATGTGTTATTCTATGGCGTTTAATTCCCATCACAAATGGAGTGTTTACATTATTGCTTTAATTCTCCCCGTCTCACTGGAACTTCAATCATTGTGTTGTAGGGGATTGAAATGCATATGAGCACAGGTGCTGAAAAGGTATTGTTTAAAACAAACGTATTTACATTTCTTTTTCTCTAGTGTACTAGCTGATGAGTTATTATTCTATTTACTTTGGTAGGTTTTAACTGTGTCTTCGGTTTAATGCCTTTGAATTTTAGTGTAGCTAGAGGAGGTTAAATTTACAGTTCCTCTAATGGACATGAATATAAATAAAATGGTACTTGCATGTCCTTGGAGACATCCACAAAAGATATACTTACAGGTCGTATCAACCTTCTCTTACCTTTGTTTTACATTTTCTGTATACTTTTACCTTCTTCAATTGTTTTACGTGGATTTTGTGGTGTTCAGGTCGTATATCCTGTTGGTAGGAAGTATGTATCTGCTCCTTCAGCACCTCGTCTGAAATTAATGGCTACTTCTGAATTGAAATCTCTATTTTCCATTGATGATGTCAAACTTCCTCCATGGCTGGATGGAATGTGAGCTAGACGTTGTTTTGCCTTTAGATATTGCCTGTCCTGATAGTACTTTCTTGTATATGAAGATTTGCAACTCATATTGATGATAACATCTTTTGTGCATTTCCATCTGAAAAAGGTGCCTGGCTGAATATCTTCCTCATCTAGAAGAACTCCTTCAGAGACAGGTTTGCTAATTTCTTCATATGGTGATGCCTTTTTTAATATATAGTTCATTACGTATTCATGCAAAAGGAAGTTTCTTTTTGCTCTATAGGTCTCAGAGGCAGTTTCATCAATTGATGTGAGGCGGCGATTTATTGAGGCATTAGCCCCACTATTAGGAAGGCCGCTAGAAGCTGATCCGGTATACCTGCTTGGGTGCTTTCTATAGAAACAATCATCTAAGCTGGGCTGGCATTATTCATCATTGCATTTTCTTGCAGGTTTTTTGCAGAAAAGCTACATTTCTTGCTACTTCTGGACCATTTACATTCCTGGTACCATGTGATTTTCACTGCAGCTTATAATTTTTGCATGTCAAATGAAGTCGATTATGAAATTTTCAAGATTTCCTTATTGCAGTGCTGTTAAAGTTGGCTAAATATGGTTTGATTTATATCACATATGTTGTGACTTAAAAGTAGCATACATTTGGTGGTGTTATTTTAAGAATGATATTATAAACTAATTACATGAAATATTCATCAATGAATGGTACAGCTTTTGCTCAGCATTTTTTGGTAATAATTTTGGGTGTGGAGGCAGATTGATGTAAGACACTGTGAGCAATAGCAAACATTGACTGGCGGTCCCACTTTCTGTAATTGGAGAAAGCACTATTGTGGGGAAGGTGGAAGGTGGAAGTTGCAAAACATGAACATGCAAAGGGGTCTTGCCTTTTGAGACTTCTTAAAGTGGATCAGAATATTGATTTGGCTGGAGCTCGAGTTAGGCATGGCCATATTGCGGTTCCGGGAACCGGAACCGTCGGTTCGAACCGGCCCGGAACCGCAACCGGAACCGGTGAGAACCGGAACCGGTGATGTAAGACACTGTGAGCTAATAGCAAACATTGGACTGGCGTCCCACTTTCTGTAATTGGAAGAAAAGCACTATTGTGGGGAAAGGTGGAAGGGTGGAAGTTGCAAAACATGAACATTGCAAAGGGGTCTTGCCTTTTTGAGACTTTCTAAAGTGGATTCAGAATATTGATTTTGGCTGGAGCTCGAGTTAGGCATGCCATATTTGCGGTTCCGGGACAACGGAAAACCGTCGGTTTCGAACCGGCCCGGAACCGCAACCGGAACCAGAACCGGATACCTACAACGGAACGGAACCCGGAAATCCGGTCGGTCCTCGTTCCAGCAAATTGTGGAACCAAACCTCGCCATAGAACCTTCGAACCGGAATGGAACCGCCGGCCCTCCCCTGCCGTCCCTGCAACCGTGCTCGGTTCTAGCCGTTGAACCAATTTTTTTTTTTTTTTAAATGTGTTAAATGTTTCTTAACAATCATATATCATTTTATGTTCAAACTTAATTATTTTAATAATAATAAATCCAATTTTTCAAATTTTTTTAATATATTTAAATAATCTATGTCAAACTTTAATTTAAAATAAAAAATAATTTTCTAGCTTCTAAATTTTTTTTTATAAATTCCTCTCTTGGTTTCTTTAAAAATTTGAAATTTTTTTAGGTATAAAATTTTTTATTTTTCAAATATTTTTTTTTTAGTTGGTTTTTCCTGATATTAAATTACGTTAAAAATTTTTTTATGTTTAATATATTATTAACTTTGGTAATTCATAATTTATAAATTTTCAAATTTATTACGCCCAAAAACTTCCAATCTCGGATACCGTCTTGGGTTTGTTAATCGGATCGAACCGAACCCGGATACCGTTGAACCTACTGGTTCCCTAATACTGGAACCTCGGTATATATTTTCGTCCAATATCGGTGTTCTCTCTTTTTGGTCCTCCCGGTTCCAGGCTTCTGAACCGGAACCCGCCGGTTCCGGAATATCTCCGGAACTCGTGTCCTTGGTTCTCGTTTTAAACTGTGGCTCCTATGCCTTTATGCTTCGATGTGTTGTATTATTTAATTTTGTTGTCTCTTGGTTATGGTTCAGTGGCGTTAAAACTCTTTAATTGATTTGTTGTTATCTACATCAAGTGAATTTTTTATAGTGGATATTCTCTTTTAATTTGATAGTTGTTTCTATGTAGGTCAATTATTAGGATGTTGAAAAAATATATAAACATGGTGAAATAATATAGATGGTGCTCTGGTTATATTGTGTCTTTCTAGTTGTTATATTGATGATATATATTATTAAATCCTATTTTCTTTTTCCCTATTAATCTTAAAGTTGGATATTTTTTTTTCTTTTTTCTTTTTTTCTCTTTTGCTCTCAATTAAAGATCTCTTTTATTTACTTTTTTTTTTTTTTTTGTGTGTTGATTATTTTGTTTTGTGGGACCATTGGCTTTCTCTCTCTGGCTAATTAGATTTTTGAATTCTTTAATAATACTGCAGTGTTTGCATCTTTTCCTGTCAACCCAGTTTTTTCCAAAACAACAGTCCATTTCTGCTTTTATGCTTCTAATTGTTTACTCATGGTGTGGGTTATTTTTCTTTTTTCTTTTCTTTTAGTGTAATGTTGTTTTTGTTTTTGGTGCATTTTCTCTCCATTTTATCTGCTCATACAACCATTCAAGAACTCAAATATCAATCATTATTGGAAACTGGCTGGATCAGCTTTTCTGGAACCGGAACCGCCGGTTCCGGAACCGGAACCGCCGGTTCCGGAACCGTGGCCATGCCTAGCTCGAGTGGTGATTATTAATTTTTGTTGTCCTGGTTATGGGCAGCGTAAAACTTTAAGATTGTTGTGAACACAAGGAATTTTATAGGATCTTTTCCAAATGAAGTGTCCATGTAGGCAAAAGATTGGAAAAAAAAAAAGGGAAAAAAGAGGGGCTGGTTAATGTCTTTCAGTGTTATTGATGATATTATTATTAAATCCATTTTCTTTTTCCCTATAATCTTAAAGTTGAGTATTTTTTTTTCTTTTTTCTTTTTTCTCTTTTGCAAAAGACTTTATTACTTTTTTTTTTTTTGGCTGAATTTGTTTGGGGAAATTGGCTTTTTCTCTCTCTGGCTAAAGTTGTGAATTCCTAAAACTGCAGGTGCATCTTTTCCTGTCAACCCAGTTTCCAAAACAACAGCCATCGCTGATGCTTCAAAGTACTCAGGTGGATTTCTTTTTTCTTTAGTGTAATGTTGTGTGGCATTTCTCTCCATTTATGCATACACCATCAAGAATACAAATATCAATCATTATTGGAAACTGGCTGGATCAATTGTTCAGATTCTTTTATGTGTATATATAGTTCTTTTGATGTTCTATGCTTTGTCAGGAAAAGAGGTTGACAAATTGTAAAGTTAATAAATTATAAATTTTCATCTAAAATCATCTGCTGCTTTGAGATCACTGAAAATAGGTAAAATCAACTGTTTTGCCAGAGGGATATCCAAGTGGTATATCAGAATCCTGCTTCTAGTGTTCAATTTTATGTCATTTGGTTTGCTGGTGATTGATTCACTGACATAGTCTGGTGTACTGTCAATGCCCAATTGACCTAGATTGCCTATTGTGCCGGTTAAGGCTTGTTATATTGCTAGAAATCATCTGTTTGATGTTACTGAGGCAGCGAAGCTTTTATTGATCTATTTTTATTGCTCGTTTTTATAGCATTTCAATGCTCATGGATCACCTGCCAAGTCCGCTCTTCTGACTGATTATCCATGGAGTCCAAGATGGGAAGTATCTCAAATGGCAGAGCGAGTCTTGTGAGTCCAAATTATTTTTAGCTCCTAATATTTGTTTTTGCTTTGAAATCATAGCTCCCAATCAACTCCTTATGCTTTTGTTCGCTCAATATTTGATTAGTGACTTTCTCGCGGAGGAGTCCCTAAACTTCAAAAAGTACTGCAACGAATCTCAAGTTCAACACTAGAGCAGGAATTTTAATTGGCTGTAATTGGACCCTACATCATCCAAGTCGTGTAATCCTTGCCTCATCGCAACTTTTTGTTGTTACTCTTCTATGTCATTGTGAATTGGTGCTTGCTGCCCTTTGTGTTGTAATCAGTTTAATGCCTGATGACATTTTTTACTATACAAGTTTATTTTATGTTATTACAATTGAATTATTGGGTCTATTATAAATTTAGGGACCTCACAAATCATGTGAAGTGTGGAAATGAAAGAGGACTCGCAGTAACTGTGTTTTCAAAAAAGGAGTCGGAAAATTTTCAGATTCTCTTGGTAATACAGAATTACAGATGATGAAGGTATACTGACACCATATATACAAGTAATGGCATATGCTAAAAATATTGATGATATATATTAATTAAATAATTATAATATAATAAAAAATGATTCAAAATATCAAAAAACTCGGATTAATCAGGTCTGTAAGAGTTGATCAGTTCAACCAAGGATCAGTGGGTCCAATTCGGTTCTTTTTTTCAATGGTTCAAAAGCACAACTGATTGATTTTAATCCAGTCCACCGATTCCCTGGGTTCTCCGTATTTGTACGCGTGGAACTATCATTTTCGTGCGGCGCCAATACGTAAAAGTATATAAACAGTTACTTCCTTTTAGTAGATTTAATACACACCGACAGACAGACCCAGAGTAATAAAAGATCCCATTATATCCACAGAGCACAGCGAAGCGAGCATGGCGGGTCCCACCGTCTTAACGTGAGCGCCCCTCTTCTAGGCAGTTAGTGGCGTGCTTTCTCTCTCTCTCTCTCCCTCTCTCTCTCTCTCTCTCTCTGTATACACTTCAAAATATCCCTCCATCTATTTTTACCATCTTGGCCTCCGAATCTCCCTCCACCTCTTTCTCCGCTCTCTTCATATACCCTCTCTCTCTCTTTGGCCAACTCTCTCTCTTAACAAATCGATCAATTCGCTCCTCAAATCTAAATCTAGTTCAAAATGAGAGAGATCTTACACGTTCAGGGAGGCCAATGCGGTAACCAGATTGGTTCCAAATTCTGGGAAGTTATTTGCGACGAGCATGGAGTGGATCCTACCGGAAGGTACAGCGGAGATGGCTCGTCGGATCTCCAACTTGAGAGGATCAATGTCTATTACAATGAAGCTTCCGGTGGAAGGTATGTTCCCAGGGCGGTTCTAATGGATCTTGAGCCTGGCACCATGGACAGTATCAGATCCGGTCCTTATGGACAGATCTTCAGGCCCGATAACTTTGTCTTTGGGCAGTCCGGTGCTGGTAATAATTGGGCCAAAGGTCATTATACTGAGGGAGCCGAGTTGATCGATGCTGTTCTCGATGTTGTTCGCAAGGAGGCTGAGAATTGTGATTGCTTGCAAGGTGATTTCCTTTTCTTTCCCATCTAATAAAGCACTCATTCATTGATTTCATGAAATTAGTTGGTCCTTACATTAGATCTCATTCTCATTTTGGCCAAAATCCTTTGCCATATGAAGTAAGTAAGGATCACTGTTCATGATTTGCGAAAATGCAAATCATTCTGTCAAGTCTCCTATTACCTTTAGAATTTTCCTTTTTCATATTATTATAAATGATGATTTTTTTTGTTCATGTGGTTTATAACTTGTAAGGTGCTAGATTCTTCTCTTTTCGTTCTTTTATTATAAGAACTTGATTGTAGCCATTACTCTGAATCTGAGGTGCTTTCTTTTGCGAGATTCATATAATTTGAAATATTGTCTTACAGATTACCAGACATTTTTCCTATAATTATTACTCTCCTTTTTTTTTTATCTTTTTCTTGCTGTCATAGTTGTTGAACTTTACCTTTTTAGCGACTCCCAGTGTTGAAGTTGAGGTGTCACTTTCATATGCTTCTTTTCGAGCTAATTTTACGCTTTGTGAAATCCGCCAAAACTATTAACGATGAAATCTTCCTTAATTATCCTTGATTTTTTAAATATAGTCTCTGAATCACATATGATAAGGCCGGATTTTACAAGTAGGCCCCCTTTTTTGTCTGGTGTGGAGGCAAAATACATCAAATAGTATTTTTTTATTTATTTATAATCAGACCTAATAATATCTCATGATGTTTGCCATATCATCATCCCTGATTGATGGGCTGAGGGCCCAACATTACAACCACACCACAGGTTTCTGTACTTAATGTTTGTAATGCATCCACATGAAATTCTATCTTATTTACAAATAAATTTCATTAAAAATATTTTTAAAAATAAACTTTCATATCTGGGTCAGTTATGGTATTCATTCTAAATATGTAATTTTATTAATTTACTCTTAGAATTCATTAACTTTAACAGTTTATACACCTTTTAAATTTAGAATTCATTTAGGAATTTTATCAATTGTTGTAGAATTTAGTCCATGCACCATTCTGTCCAATTGAAAATGTATAATTTCAAATGAATTTTTATTTATTACCAAATGTAAAATCTTATTGCAAAAAAAAAAAAAAATGTTGAATCTGTAGAATGCTGTGGAAAAAGATTCTCTCAGGTTAATGCAGAAAAGTGAAAATATTTGTAAGCTTCACAAAACAGAATATCGTAGTTTATGTGACACCGTTAAGGGATAACTCAGTAGTTTACATTGAAATAAGCATCTAAGTTTCTGTTTACCCCAATTTTCAGTTAAATAATGGCTTGAAAATGTGTAGAAACTGGATTTACCGATTACTTCCTGAATATACACTTCAATTATTTTAAATTTGAAATTGGGAAATGAAACTCCATTGTTTCAATTATTTTATCAGGTTTTCAGGTATGCCACTCACTTGGAGGAGGCACGGGTTCAGGCATGGGAACTCTTCTCATCTCAAAGATCAGAGAGGAATATCCAGACCGGATGATGCTCACATTCTCTGTTTTCCCTTCACCAAAAGTCTCAGACACAGTTGTGGAGCCATACAATGCCACTCTCTCTGTGCATCAGTTGGTAGAGAATGCTGATGAATGCATGGTGCTTGACAATGAAGCCCTTTATGACATCTGTTTCCGGACTCTGAAGCTCAGCACTCCAAGCTGTGAGTTGTAGATTGTCTTTTGGATTAAGTATCATTAGGTGAAACAAAATGATATTTCAGTCTTCAATTTTACTTATTTATTTATTTTTTCACTTTAATTCTGCAGTTGGTGACTTGAACCATTTGATCTCTGCAACTATGAGTGGTGTAACGTGCTGCTTGAGGTTCCCAGGACAGCTCAATTCCGATCTTAGGAAGCTGGCTGTAAATCTGATCCCATTCCCGCGTCTCCACTTTTTCATGGTAGGGTTTGCCCCACTTACTTCTCGTGGATCCCAACAATACATCTCCCTTACTGTCCCGGAGCTTACTCAGCAAATGTGGGATGCTAAGAACATGATGTGCGCTGCTGATCCCCGCCATGGCCGCTACTTAACTGCCTCAGCTATGTTCAGGGGAAAGATGAGTACCAAGGAGGTGGATGAACAGATGATTAATGTGCAGAATAAAAATTCCTCTTATTTTGTGGAGTGGATTCCTAACAATGTGAAGTCCAGCGTGTGCGATATTCCTCCAAAGGGTTTGAGGATGGCATCAACCTTCGTGGGGAACTCCACATCAATCCAGGAGATGTTCAGGAGGGTAAGTGAGCAATTCACAGCCATGTTCCGTCGCAAGGCCTTCTTGCACTGGTATACTGGGGAAGGGATGGACGAAATGGAATTCACTGAAGCAGAGAGCAACATGAATGATTTGGTGGCAGAGTACCAACAATACCAGGATGCAACTGCTGAGGAGGACGTTGAGTATGAGGAGGGCATGGAAGATAATTATGAGCATGAGGGTTAAGAAGCTTAGTTACTGAGGTGTGGCTAACGAGAGGTTTAATGAGTCACCTTCCTCTGTTCATGTATCTACTAGCGTTTGGATGTCAGTGTTTTCTGTATTGTTTGATCTTCTGTTTCCTGAGGTGGTATTGTCAGTTTGTTATATCAAGCATTTGAATAAACAAATTTTCATGTTTGATGGGGGCCAATCAATATTCCCATTCCATTGGTGTATTTCTGAAAGCACCCAGGGGTTAATGAATGTTAAATACCAATCTATTTCTTTTTGTAAAATTGTTGAACTTTAATATCCTTAAAAATTTCATTATCGCTTAATTTGTTCAAGCGACTTTGTTACAAGTTCCATAATTGCATAAGGACGCTATTGTTTCTGCTTTGCTACATAAGTGCCTATTATTCACGAGAAGTGGGCGTGGAACTTCGGCCTGGGTTTTCTGGCATTGGAACTCAACTTTCTGTTCTTTAGCAGGGTGTGACAACTCACTGTGGGCCGTGTGGACTACTCCATTGAGGCTCCTAATGGGCTGGGCCGCGTTACAATCTACTTTCTGTCTTATTGCTTTACTAGCTGAAGCCTCATGAGTAGTGATTCTCATAGCGCTTTGACTTTTTGCACTGTTAGCTAGTCAGTCACTCCACCTCAACTTCTAGGTTATCCGTTGGCGAGTGGCGACAACTCTTTTCATCAATAACAAAATGATTTAGGTCCTTAAATTTATGTAAATTGTCAGAAACATTCCTACTTCATTGATTGTTGCTCAACGAATGCATCTAGATGACTGACAAGTAAAAACTATTCATTCCACAACTTAAAATGATACGTGGCCGTATTAAGTGTTGCAACCTTTTCAATCTCTATCAGAAAAATTAAATCTAGTTAGAGAACTAAAATCACAAGCGTCCCTTCAGTTCACCTACGTGCCAAGAGTCTATCAATAAAAATAGAATAAAATCACAGTTGTTGATATTTGATAGAATTCTGACCACTCAAGACCCACGCCATCCTATCCACGAATATAGAGAACACATAATACACTGCACCGAGATTTGCGATAATTTTGATTCATCTAGGAGAGTAAATCGGCCAAAAACTCCTAAATTTTCTCCTAAAATTTACAATTAGACCGACCATTAATATCAATATTCTTACTACATCAGTAGTAAATTTATATATATATAAAAAAAAATTAAAAAAATCCCAAAGATCATCTTCTATTCAAGATGCGTAATTTGGTAGTAGAATTAGACTTCTTGTGCCGGCAAATTTGCATCCTTCTCTGTCTAGCTTGAGCAGACATGGTCCTATCATCGACAATTGGCTTGGTAAAATCCATCCAAACAGACTCTCCTGGAGCTACGTTCAGATCAGGTACAACACTTGGCCCCATATTATCATTCATGTTCATCTTCATCCCCAATCCATGGCTTCTACCCGGAAACAAAGACACTGTTTGCCCATCATTTGGATATGGATAACCCGCAATTATTCCTGTTTCGTTAACCGTCCTATCGCTGATCAACGGTCTCTGATCAACCATAAACCCAAGTTGATGATGTTGACGATGACTGTGAAACTCATGTCCAACGAGACTATTAGATGCTTTGATTATGGTTTGCTCGAGTCTCATATCAAGACTCGAGCTGCTCTCGGCTTCTAAACCAGGCATTTCTCGTCTAAACCCAAGACTTAGCTGTAAATTTAAAATTTAAAAAGAAAAAGTAAATAATGACCCCACCCCACCAATATACTACAAGCTGGCTAAAAGGATAATGAAGACAAAAAGAAAACTGTTTTATTTACATAGGAGGAGAAATAGAAAATAAAAACCTCTTGTTTCCTTGCTTGCAGCAACAAATTGTTTTCTTTCATCTTCTCGTAATAGCACTTCATCTGTGCTATATCCTGATTCATTTTGAGTTTTTAACAAATTAGAATTTGGGTTTTTCTATTTCTATAATTCTATTTGTGAAAAAGGACAATAGCGGAAAAAAAATTACAGATTTGAATTGTAAAATTCAGAGAAAGGACAAATTTTTTTCCCAGAAAATTGCAGAAATAAGAAAAGAAAACTGACCTTTGCCAGTGATTCATTGCTCTTAGTATACTTTTCTATAACCTCTAGCCAGTGCTCTTTCGTCTGCAAAAATAATACACATATCGATAAGCAATCGAGTTTTTTCCTGATTTGATTCTTTTTTTTTTTTTTTTTTTTTGCATCACTGTTGTCCTTTCGCTGAGGAAAATCTGTCAGTTAGAAATATAGGACAAAGAAACTGAACCATTTGTGCCCAGAATGAGTTCATTGCCTCTTAGGTATTACTTTTCATAGACTCTAGCCAGTTGCTCTTTCGTCTGCAAAAATAATACAACATATCGATAGCAATCGATTTTTCCTGATTTGAAAATTCTTTTTTTTTTTTTTTTTTTTGCAACAAAAAAACAATAAGGAGAGGAAAATGTCTAATATACGAGACGTAAAGCAACAGTTTTTTTTTTTTTTTTTTTTTGAACAAAAAAACAAAAGGAGAAAAGTCTAATTACGACTAAACAACAGTGAATTACAGTTAAAAGCCCAAAGAGATTAAAACCCATTAAAAGAGATTAAAGATGACGAGGAGAAGAGTTACCTTCTTAACAGAGGCTTTTCTTTTCAAGCGCTTACGCTTCTCATCAGATTCGCTAGGAGAGAAAGAGAGAGGCGTTGCAGGACTCGAAGTTCCAACTTTGACGGCGGGCTTTTCAGACTCAAACGCGCAACTCACCAGAACACCACTCCCGCCGCCACTACCACTCCCATGAATAGAGGGGACTGACGGTGACGGTAACCGTACGCCGTGCAGAAACGACGGCTCATTGGCAGATCTCCTTCTTTTGGCACCCCAAGATAATGGTAATCGAAGGGCGGAATCAGATTCAACAATAAGAGCAGGAAGTTCTAGCAAGATTGCAGCGACCTCAATCTCATCATTCCTGTCGTACCTGGGGGAGTAATGGTGAGCGCCACTACTTCTCTGTTTCATTGTCGTTTTCGCTGCAGCAATTACGGTTCCTTCGAATTTCCACCAAATCTACAAACATATAGTGAAGAAAAGCTTTCCGGAAAGAGAAAGGAGAAACCGAGAAAGGAGAGATTAAAAAGATTTGATTTCAAGAGAAAAGATTGGGAGAGAGAAAGAGAGAAGAGAGGAAGAGAGGGATTGTGTTACTTGGAGACGGGGTTTTTGCCTATAATGGAAACAGGTTGCGCTTGTGACACGTGTCATTAAAAGGGGGATTGAGGTTGGTCTTAGGGTTTATACTTGTAGTCCTTTATTATATTAGTAACTAAAAATTTGGAATTGCCAGCAAAAAAAAAAAAAAAAACAAAAAAAAGAAAAAAAGAAGAAAAAAAAAAAAAAAAAGCATACAAAAACAAAAAACCTAGTCGACTAAACGGTGCAGTTTTGGAAGGGCAAAGAAAATGGTTTTATTTTATTTGACTAGTGACTTAATTAGATCGTGGAGTGATGGTTAATATTTAGTCAATTATTTAAAAAAAATTATTTAATATTCCTTAAAATATTTAAAAATAATTTATATTTTAAGATAAAATAATAACCATAAATTACTTATATTTTGAGACGAAAAAATTACAATGAATTGATTAATTAATAACTTTTCAAAATATAATAATTGAAATTGTTTTTAGTATAGTTTTTGTTTTGTTCATTTATAATTTGGACCCTTAAGTACAAATTTATAAGTTAACAAAGACGATTGATATGTTTGCTTTTCCTCTTATGTTTTGCAATTGAATACGTTGACTTGGATAAAAAAAAAAAAAAAAACACTAGTTTCCTTTTGATAAATAGACATAGACACGTGTGGATTATTCCTTAATTAATACAAGCGTGTCTGAATCTTCCGGCATATTTAAGCCCAGTACAGCGTTACTGATTAAGTGGTCATGCTCTGAAATAATAAATTGATAATTTTCCCATTTAACACATATTATCGTGCTTTAATTATTTGAAATTCATCACTCGATTACTTTAATATTTCACTTATTAGGAAATAATTTTTTATTGATCTATTTTTATTTATTATTATTTTTAAATTGCAAATAAATTAGCTTTTCATGTAATGAATAACAGCAAACAAAAAGGTATGAGAAAAAGAAAAATACAAATTTCATGATTTAATTTCAATAATAAATAACTGATCATAAATTGTTACCAATGAAAATTGGTGTGGCCTTTTTGTTGGGTATTTAAATGACCAAACATATTTGCACTTAGCAAATCATTAATATTTTGTGATTGACAAATTTCTTTGATTTTGTTATTTTTGGTTTTTTTTTAATAGTTTGATTTCGTTAATTATCAATTAAATATTTATCACTTTTCATCTATTATTACTATCTCTTTATCTATCTATTATAACAACAATAACAATAATAATAATAATATAAAGTAAAAATAAGAAGGGAAACATTAAAATCCTTAAAAAATAACTCTACTAAATTTATATATTGATAAAAATATTTTACTTATACAACAATAACAATCGAATAAATAATGAAATATAAAGTAAAAATAGAAGGAAACATAACAACAATAACAATAATAATAATAATATAAAGTAAAAATAAGAAGGGAAACATTAAAATCCTTAAAAAATAACTCTACTAAATTTATATATTGATAAAAATATTTTAAAATTTTAATTTGATTGATTAAAAAATAAAGAAAAATTTTAATTGATTTCCTGTTTGATTCTAAATTCTTTTTGCAATTAATATGGTAATAAAAGGCAAAATATTTAAAACTATTAATTTAAGTATGAATATGAAATGAATTTCAAGAGATCAAAATTTAAAAATTAAACTTAATTTACTTTTAAAAGTTCTGAATAAATTACTAAACTCAACAATAAAATCTTAAAATAGTAAGGGAATGACATATATTAATAGTATTATGTTTTTTTTTTTTTTTGTTAATATTAAAATTTACATTTTACGTTAAAACTAAATCAATAAATTCAATGATATTAATTTTTTCATTAGAATAATACGATTCGCTTTTGTTAATATTAATTTGCCTTTTGCATTAATATTAAATGAAAAATATTATATCATTAATTTTCTATCTCTTTGGAATAGTCTATTTTCAATTTGTTTTTCATATTAAAATTAAATCAATAATATTATAATTTTTGCTAATGATATTGTCTTTTGTGCAATAATATTATTAAATTTCTTTTTTATTTTTCTTTTTTTTAGAATATTCTATTTTCATTTTTGCTTTTCACGTTCATATTAAACTCAACAATTCTGTAATATTATTTGCGAATATGATATTGACAACATAATTTTAAAAAATTAGATTTGATTTTTGCCTCTATCAAATTTAAAAATCTCTTTCCCGGGTTTGATATATAATGACGAGAGAGAGAAACCAAATAACGCAGCAAAAGAGTGACGATATGATCCAACGCTCTTCATTCCGCGATTACTTCAACGATGATGAGATTGAAATTGCAATGTCATTACTTGACCTACATGTGCCTAGAGAGAGAAGCTGCTGCTTGGGAAGTAAAGGTATGAGTTTTGCCAGTAACAATGGTTTGTCTTCTTTTTGTTCTTCTTCCTGTCAGTCAGTCAAGTTTTAGTGATGAACTGCCTCTTATTCTCCATAATGGCGACAAAACCAAACAAGGAGAACAGATAGTAAACGAATTAACTGAAAGAAAAGATCCTGATGATTATTTAGAGGTAATAATCTCAGATTTTATTTTCTCATTTTATTTATTTATAATTTCTATATTAATATTATAAAATTTTACAGAGAAGAAAGAACTTGGAAAAGAAGATCGATGAATCTGCTAATTTACGAGTGGTAATAATTGATACTCAATTCTACTTTGCTATTATCTTCAATTCAAGCATGTATGAGTACCCTTTTATTTTGATTTTTGTGTTTTTAATTTTTGCCCTGTTCTATTGCATGGAATCAATTATTGAATTAGGCTATAAACCAAGTCAAACAATTCTACGTTAAGTTAAAAGAAGATGAGAAGAAACTGAGAACACGAATGTTGCAGGTTTTTGTTTATTTTATTTATTTATTTTTCTAATAATAGTAAGTAATTTGAATAAATTTATACTAACCAAGAGTGATTTTCTTTTTTTCTTTTTCTTTTTCTTTTTCCTCAGCTGGGTTTACCAGGAATAGGGACAATCCACCGCTAAAGTTGGAAGACAACAAGCGAAAGATCTTAAACGGTCATTGACATGGGGGAAAGGACTAGGAATTGGTTACCACTGAAAGCATTGAAACCTATACTCAGCCAGTACGAATGACTACTTTCTAAATTCATAACTTCTGCTTTTAATAATGTATTGTTAATATTTTTGAAACAAATTAATTTAGCCAATCAATGAAAGTAAAGAGCTTTGAAGAGAGTTAAGATGCTCTCTGTTTCTTTATGCTTCTATTGACTATAAAATCATCGTCAGAATCTTCATTGGAGCTTCCATCTACAACCTTGCGCTTCTTGGGCTGCTTCAGTTCTGGCTTGGAGTCTGTTGCCTTCTTTTTTATTGAAGAGATTGGGGATGGAGCTGTCGTTCTCTTAACAGTTGCAGACTGAGACTTCTTCGCGGTGGTAACTGCTTTGATTGGGGAACTCAGCTTATTTTGATTCTTCTTCTGTTTCATCTCATAAACTTTCTTTGCCTCTTCTTTGGAAAGCAAACCAGATTCCATCATCCTGTAAATTACATTTAAATGCAGTTCTGAGTCATAATATATGTAGATAATAAACATCATGAAGCAATCAATATATTTTAGTGAATAATTGCTGAAGGAAAAGTAAACCCTCTTCTCTTATCTACAATGTTCCCTTTTTTGGTTCAAGGGATTTGGAGAGAATGCAGGAGCATGAACCCCCTAATACTGCACCATGGGCAGATATTTCATCACCAGGCAAGTAAATTCCCAACGAGAATGCAAGCTCTTCTTTAAAATAGGATTAAAACCTTGTTCAACTTCTCAAAACAGATGCGAAAAGCAGCTAAAAATAAATGATTTTGTGTCATAAATTTTCATCTCAGCAGTGGCTTATAAATACCAAAAACGTTAAAGAAAATGGGCTCACATCCTTGACATGAAGAGCCAAGAAGGGAGCAGTGCGATGACAAGATAATTGGCCATTAATTCATATTCCCTCACTTACAGAAGTTCAATGCTAGACTTTCCAAATTATGCAAATGTGCAAACAACCAAGAAAACTCCATAAGATATTATAATAATATCTCCAACTTGTGTGTGCGTGTGCATGTTTATCTATAAGTGGAAATTGGGAGAATAGTTGGACGAAGAAAAATATCCTTAAAAATATCTTAAGAGATATCCTCCTATTAGTAACTAAACTTGCACATGCATACACATTATATTGAGATTCTACTTTCTTACTAGTTATTTAACATTCCTATTTGTGTTAAAAACCCATTTACTGCCTCCATCTTTAACGATAAGAAAACTATCTATGACCTATCTATAAATTCCTTGTCTCCACCATGAACGCCACAAACTTCTTGGTAAAGATGGTTTGGTTGATGGGTTTGGTCGATTGTCTTAAGATTTTCTCTTTGTTCCCCAAGCTCTGCAAACCATTCTTTGTTAAGAGACCACCAGGCAGACATGTTAATGATGCTGGGAAGGTTATAATTCAATTTTATTAAGAAGTGGCAAGCATTAACAAGAACAAGATTCTAATTTTATGTAAATATGGAACAAAAAGGTTAACAAAAGCATGATAAACTGGCCTCTTTCCTTACAGAAACATTCTTCTATTTAGTTTCTGGAGACCAAAATAATGGTGAAAAAGGCAAAGAAACTACACTTGAAACGAGAGCATTACAGGACTAAACCAAAAACCTAAGGCAAAAGTTGTCTTACCAGATTTGGGCCATCTCACTTTTGGGAAGCTGCTTGTACAGTGATTCATAAAAAATCCTAATTGGGTCTCTCTGCAATCACACAAGCACCAAACTCATGGTGAAAAATCAAATGAAGAAACACATTTTACGTAAATCAACCAATAAATACTACCTCTTCAGGAGGGTCTCTCTTCTGGCCTGGCAAATCATACACCTTCTTCTCCCTTTTCTTGCCATTTCGCTCTGGCAATACAGATCCCTTCTTCTTCTCTTCCTCATTTTTCTTCTTCTTCTTGATCAATTCCTTATCAATCCATAAATAAAATACAATCACATTCATCCACATTCATCCATGACAAAGTTAATTTCTAGAAGATGACCAAACATTGAATAGCAATAAAGAAAAACAATCCCAAATCTTTGAAGTAAACCTATAGAAGCTGACCGAAAATTTAATAGCAGTAAAGAGAAACAATCCCAAAAGTTTGAAGTAACCCTACATTATTCATTATTCAATAGCAAAAAAAACTAATAACATTAAATCAACTAAGTCCAACCTAACCTATTTATTTTGCATAATCTACAGAATCAGAGAGTCCTTTTCCTATAAAAGAAACTAGAAACTTTACTAAAAACCAAAAAACTAGATATAAGAGCTACCTTATCAACCTTGGCAGCAGAGTTATCCTTCGAAGTGGGTTTACGATCACTATCATCGCCATTCTCATCTTCTTTCTTTACTTTAGCTGGCTTGGGGCGGGACCCAGAAGAGCTTTTAACCTTAATTGAATCTTCAGCAAATTGTGGCTCCTCTTTCTTGACTTTTCCATCTTTGGGGCGTGGTTTGGTGATTAAAGTACCAGCATTTGTTGGGTTCTTCTTCCGCGCTTGGAGAATGGAACTCAAGCTCTTGTCTTCTGCATCTGTTTCCGCTTTCCCTTCTTCCTTTACCTTCGCGGCCTTTGCGTCCTCAGACGGCATTTGTTTGGGTATAGAGAAAATTCGAAACGAAGTTTGATTTTTTCTTGAGAAAGACAGAAGTTGTAAAACCCTTGCTAGTTGCCCAACATCAACGAGGTAAAATAGTTGGTATGTTTATTGGGGTTTCGGATTCGGACTGTGGAAAGCTTTGCTGTAATATCTGTAACTGATAATTCTATGGAGGCCCAAACGGTACATCTTGCATAAACGACAACGTTTAACGCTGGGTCTTCCAAAACTTATAGGTCCATTGGAAAAATGGGCTAAGCAGAATAGTACACTTCTCTAAATTACACTCATATTTTTTGAAAACCCTGCCATTTTTTGTGAGAATTCATTAGCTGTTCTATTGTCTTTCTTGACTTCTCTACACATTTACCATCCTTATTACCTTCTGTTCCTCTCCTTCTTCTTATTCTATTATAATAATACTATCAGCGAAAGATACAAGATTTTTTGAAGAATTAAATTATTTTAAATTTTAATAGGTTAGGATTGAAGATGATTAAGTTTAAAAATCAAAGATTAAAGTCGAATACAATAGTATAGTACAGTGTGTGATTTTTTATGCTGGAAAATACAGTCAGACTTTTTTTTTTTGTTACTATTTGCGTCGGTATCGTTTATCATCCAATTTCAAGATTTCCCACCTCCAAAAGCACCTAAACCTTCCACCTGGGATGTATGCAAGAGGTGCAAGAGGTGGAATATGTTCCTTCTCTATCTTTCCGTTTACAATTTAAAAAAAAAAAAAAATCCAGCTCAGAGGACAGAAAGCATAGCTGCAAAAGGTTTCTCGGTTGAGGATAGAATCAAACCCCAGAATTTATGCCAAAGCAATCCAACACATCACCTCAATCATTAATTTCTCCTATAAAATCCCATTTCTTGAAGGCCAATGCACAGCAAGATAAACCTGCACCAAAAAAAGAAAAACAGAGATGGGTTGGTTTTGGCGAGAGAGAAGAGGGCCAGCGTGGAAGCAAGGATGGACAGAGCATACTCTAGCTTCCATCTCACCGCCTCCTTTTCCCTTACTTGCCATTTTCTTGATAATCTTCCTTCTCCTTTTTTTATCTTCTTATTTTAACTACAAGTATCAGATACAGCATACAGTTATCAATTTTAAGTTGTTTCTATTGTTCTTGCCTGTGCTATTGATACTGCTTGCGCAGCTTGTATCCAAGTGTGAGGGTTCCTTTTTTCCTGCTACAAAAGCACGGTATGGCACGGTTCGTCGAAGCTGGGACTTGCCTTGGGGTGTGGCTGTTTTGGTGGTGGTGCTCCTGGTGATGATCTCTTACCAGTCATCTCTACGGTCGTTTTGGTCTCCGATTGTATGGTCTGATTAAGTTATTCGGATATTCAAAATCACGGGATTTATGTTATTCTTCTCCTCTTTTGATGCCTGATATTGATGTAGTAAAGGGTAAAGAAAGAATTCTCTAAACAACAAACAGATAAGTGCAACAAGCTTTTGTGAGATTTTGCAGTTTGTAACTAACAACACCCTTTGTGAGTATACCAGTTAGTTGTTCTTCTCTAGTGTCCTAAGCCTTAGGAAATATGTTTTGGTGAATGATATCAATGGAGAACTTTAAGATGAGAGAAAGCCAACAAATTATTGCAAGGGCAACAGCAAAAATATGAAAGCTAGCAATTTTTTCAAATTTCTCAAAAAAAAAAAAAAAGCAATTCAGCCATACTCGTTGCTCAAGTAATCTGGAACAATCTACTAACATGCTAAAATGTCTACTAATGTCAAACTTGAAGATAACAAAGCTATAAAAGCTGCAATAGCAACAACTAATCCACAAACACAAGTCCCCTGCTTAGGGTCAGGGATGGGCAAGCAGTCGAGAGGACAGCCCTTCAATCTTAGCAAGAAATTCTTCACACACAAGAAGGAACTCTATACAACGAAAATTTCCATAAACCACAGATTACGCTGCCTAATAATATTAAATAAAATAATACTTTACAACAATTGCAGGAAAGCGATGCATACAGAGTCGAGAAGTACACTCAATAAACAATTACACTTGGAAGAAGCTATCCCGTTTTAATTGAGAGGTTTAATCGGGGTGTTGTGGGTCATCTGAGAGTAGAGGGGGTCTTCAATTTGGGAACTTTAAAGGCACTGGTGAACAATTTTGGAGTCCCTAAAGTGGGAATAACATCAACCTCTTTTCTCTTCAAACTCCTGCTACCCTAATGATCAACAGAGAGGCAAAGTACAATAAGCATACAGATCAAGGGATGATATTGATGTTCTTGAATTTCAACACATAAGCTATGGACAATTCAAAAAGATGAAGCAAATATCAAAATTTTAGATCTTTCAAATTTTGCAATTTATGCTTTATGATCTTCCACGCTACAATAAGCCTACAGATCAATGGGTGGTATTATTGTTCTTGAATTCAAGCACATATGCTATGGACAATTCAAAATGATTAAGCATGTGTCGAAATTTTAGATTTTTCAAGTTTTGCAATTTATGCTTTATGATCTTCTACACTTCTGTTTAGAATTAAGACTTAGTTTGTTGATCTTCTACACTACAAACACCTTATACTTAGTCCTCACTTGTGGTCACTGAAATTTAACAAAATTAAAGCCTTCATGCTATTAATTATCAAGTACCTTTGCGTCATCCTTTGAGGGAACAACAGCTTTTCCAGGAGACAATTCTTTTTTCACAACAATATTGCTTCCTTTTCTGCCCCTGGCTTTGACTATACAGATATAATCTTTAGCTCCTGTATTGCCATTTCTTGATGCAGGAGTAACTTGAGCACTTCTGGACTTTCTCAATGTTTCCAACTCCTGGGAGAGTGTTAAAATTTCTTCCTTCCATTTATTTCTGTCAGCCTCTACCTCCGCCAATTTAGCTTTCAGCCTTGCAATCATTTCATCCTTCTCATTGTTAGAGGACTGAAGCAGCTCCACACTGGAAAGAACTGTTGCAATCTTCTCATTTTTCTGGTCAACCTCAGCTTGCTTACTCTTCAATTTCTCAGTGAGATTGCTCTCTAAAACATTATACTGATTCCATACAAAACTTTTCTCTTTCAATAGTGCAGATATCTCAGACTGCTTTTCAGAAGCAAGCTTCTCATATTCAAGCTTTAGCCTTTTCACTTCAGCATCCAACTTTTTTGAGCCAGAAGATTTTATACCATCACGTCCACTTCCTTCCTTTCCATTGTCAGTTTCCTTGGTGTTCTTCTGAGAAGAATGAAAAATAAAAAAGCTCATGATTGATGTTTACAAATTCAGTCCACAAAATAATTCAAATAAAAAGACTTCCATAAAATGTGATTAAACATACTTCAAGGGTACGAGAGAGGTAGTCAAAACATGCTCTGAAATCTGCCAATTCATCTTCTGTTTGTTCTGCAATTTGGAAAACCAAAGTTAGTAGGCATGGAAACAACTGCTTCAAAACTATACAAATCTTTAATAAAGCGCAACAACTATCAATAATGGGTAATGAAGAAAACTGCCAAAATGCCAATCAAAAATTAGTTTAATTCATGCTAAGACCAGAATCTTTATGATAGTATTTCATTCTAAAGATATTAATAACGCAATGTAAAAGACTGAAGCAGGGATGATAATGTGAAAGAAGCTGTAAAGTGGGTGTTTAACTAAGCTCCATATCAAGTCCACTGGCCCTTTTCTGTTTTAACAGTTAAAAATCGTGGAATCGTATTCTTTGCTTTAACCTTTACGAACGTAAAAAAGGAATCTTTTTTATTTCAGCATTCAATGTTCCCAGGGTTTGATTTATGATAAATCATTGAAAAGAAAACACAAACTCCCGAATTTGCAAAGGCACTAAGATTCTGTATTTGTCTCTCTCTCGGGATGTATGACACTCAAAATCAAATACAGGATGCTTATGCATTATTTATATATAAAAAAAAACTGACCGAATTTCAGTTTGTAAAGAAAAGCCTCTCTGCCCTTTAATCCAATCATCATATCAGATTTTGCAGCCTCAACCAAGCAAGCCATGTCTTTCTCTATCAAACTGTCTTTTATCTATAGAAGAAATCACACAAAACCCACAAATCTTTCAAAATCCCCAATTCAAACATTCTCAAAACCCTAATTTTTGAATGCAACCAAAATCTCCATAAAAATTTGGCTAACCTGGGAAAGATGATCTTCGTAGAGACGAACGTCGGAGACCCATCGTTCATGTTTTATTCTAATACAATCTTCGAGGATTTTCCTCTCGTCGACGAGAGTTTTAAGCTGTTCTTGCTGATTCTTGATCAGTTTTACCAGGCCGTCAAATAATTTATCTTGTTGGGAGCGTTTTTCAGTACCCATCGCGAACTTTACAAGAAAGAAGAAGAAAAAGAAGAAGAAAGAGATCAGAGAGCGGGATTGTACCGTTGTAAGTTGAAACTGGTAAAAGCAGGTTCAACGGTCTGCGCGTTTCAAAATAAAATTGTCAGGGAAACTTCAAAAGCTGGGTTTATATGCCTTACTTCGTGAGCCAGCCTTCCTTGTAACTTATTGGGCTGAATGGGCTTTGCCCAATATAAACCCAACCCACTGCCTATCAAGTTACTGACCACAAGCCCAGAACTAACTTGATATGCAAACTGCAATGAGGAAATGAAAATACAATCAAATTCCATTTTGGTGTCTGTTGGCTTTGACTAATGAAGATTATTTCTCAGTTCAAGATTATTTAAATATAATAATTAATTTTCAAAAAGAAAATATGGTAAAGAATTGAATAAAAAAACTATAAAAGGTAACTTAAGTTACAAGGCAATTTGAAATATCTAAACAAGGGTGTCCTTTACAAAGACATTGAATTTCCGTTTCTTTTACAGAAACTTTTCTAACTCTCCAAATGGGCCTTGTGATTGTAATCAAGCAGCCTTAACCAAATTTGATCAAGATTTTGACTGTAATTATCTTACGTGTCACTCAAAGAGCCTGCATGTGCTTAGAACCTCAATACCAAAAGGTCTAAAACGCTAGAATGAGTAGACGACGCGAAGATTGTTTACAACGAAGAAAGAAATGCTTTTGACATTTTTGATTTTATGTTCAACAAGCCATGGGAGAACATCCCAAGCCATCATCGGATATTCCAAGGTTATCCATGCAATTCAAATCCAAAACCCCCTCTTTTTAACCGTCTCAATCAGTCAATGGTGATTTGGTGACTGGCTATTGCCAGTAGCGTCACGGATAGTTTCACCTACCATCACATATAAAGTGCCAGAATCATGTTCTTTTCATTGCTTTATGATACTCAGGAAGGTTTTTGCAGATCTCTTCGTGCATTTCTCGGGGCTTCCCAGGTGGGTTTCCTTCCTTTTTGTATGCTTCTGTAATCTCTAAGTGCAAGTCTTTCTAATCAAGAATTTCAAGAATGCCACCAATTCCAGCCATGGATGTAACTCAAAATGGAAAAATTAAAAGCTTGGAGACAACAGCGTCTATTTTTGAAATTGATGATTCTGAGAATTTAAAAATATTGGAGAGACCTAGACCTATCGTTGTAGAAAGGAATAGACCCTTTGATGAAAGGTCATTTAATAGTGAATTATCTATTACTTTATCACCTCGCCTTATTTATAGAAACAATCTTGAGAATGGGTCTCCAGCAGGAAGAAGATCTGGTTTTAATACACCGCTGTCAGGCTGTCATTTTGAGTCACATCCCGTGGGGGCTGAAGCTTGGGAATCATTGAGGCGTTCCTTGGTTTACTATCGGAGGCAACCTGTTGGAACTATTGCTGCACTGGACCATTCTGTGGAAGAACTCAACTATGATCAGGTGAAGTTTTTGCTCCTTTTGGTTCTTTATTTCGGCACATACGGGGTGAAGTAATACTGAATCATACTGCGATTAATCCGTTTACGTTTTAACAAACTCTTCAGGTCTTTGTTAGAGATTTTGTCCCAAGTGCCTTAGCTTTTTTGATGAATGGGGAACATGAGGTGGTCAAGAATTTTATCTTGAAAACTATTCACCTACAGTCTTGGGAGAAAATAATAGACGAGTTCAAGCTAGGAGAAGGAGTCATGCCAGCAAGTTTTAAAGTGCTTCATAAACCTGAGAAGAACATTGAAACTCTAATTGCAGACTTCGGTGCGAGTGCAATTGGAAGAGTTGCTCCTGTAGATTCTGGATTTTGGTGGATTATATTGCTTCGTGCATATACAAAGTCTACAGGGGATTTTTCCTTGGCTGAGAGGCCTGATTGCCAAAGTGGTATGCGCCTTATCCTCACTTTGTGTCTATCAGAAGGCTTTGACACATTCCCAACCCTGCTTTGTGCTGATGGATGCTGTATGATCGACCGTAGAATGGTTTGTGTCTTCCAGTTCATTTTGCTGTTTCTCAGTTTTCAACGCACGGAAGCTTTGATCCGTGATTGTGTCCGCACTTTTTAGCTTTTGATGCACTTGGTCTAGGAGATGCATAGTCTCTGAAGGGTATAATTCCTTAATTCTAAGGAAGGAGTTCTGCTCACATGTTCCCTGATATCCCTTAGCTATTATTTGCATCTGATTAAAAGAAACCTGACCAAAAATTTTGATCAAATCTGTCAATGAACTATAGGGGCATTTTGATATTACTCAACTGAAATGAACCTTGATCTCTAGAGTTGGAATTGGCTATGTGACACCTTTTCACTCCACTTTGTATGTTTAGGACACTTCTCAAGCAATGCTATCGATTAGCATGTATTGTTGTGATTTATACAAGTATGATTCTCTTTTCCAGGAGTATAAAGCTAAACTTCGACTTTTCATGCAGGGTGTATATGGATATCCTATTGAGATACAAGCACTCTTCTTTATGGCGTTAAGATGTGCTTTGATTTTACTTAAGCATGATGATGAAGGAAAGGAATTTATTGAGAGGATAGTTACGCGCCTCCATGCTTTAAGCTATCACATGCGTAGTTATTTTTGGCTGGACCTGAAGCAGCTGAATGACATATATAGATATAAAACAGAGGAGTACTCCCATACTGCAGTGAACAAGTTCAATGTAATGCCTGACTCTCTTCCGGATTGGGTGTTTGATTTCATGCCAACTCGTGGTGGCTACTTCATTGGGAATGTGAGTCCTGCAAGGATGGACTTCCGTTGGTTTTGCTTGGGTAACTGTATTGCTATTTTGTCATCCTTGGCAACTCCAGAGCAAGCTGCTGCAATAATGGATCTTATTGAATCCCGTTGGGAGGAACTGGTTGGAGAAATGCCATTGAAGATATGTTATCCAGCTATAGAAAGTCACGAATGGCGGATTGTGACTGGCTGTGATCCAAAAAATACAAGATGGAGTTACCACAATGGGGGATCTTGGCCAGGTTAGCTACAGATAATTTTGTTTGAATTATACTATAAAATGTATGATTGGTGTTTTATACTTTCATGTTTCCTTGCAGTGCTTTTGTGGCTTCTGACAGCAGCCTGTATTAGAACCGGCCGTCCACAAATTGCAAGGCGTGCCATTGAACTTGCTGAAACCAGATTGTCAAAAGACCACTGGCCTGAATATTATGATGGAAAACTTGGTCGATTTGTTGGAAAACAGGCACGCAAGTACCAGACATGGTCAATTGCTGGATACTTGGTGGCTAAAATGATGCTAGAAGATCCATCTCATCTGGGTATGATATCACTCGAGGAAGATAAACAAATGAAACCATTAGTAAAAAGATCCAATTCTTGGACTTGCTGACATCATCTATACATTGTTTTCTACATGTAACCATTGGTTAAACCGGATACATAGTCAAACAAATGACTATGGTAATCTTTTCAAGCTAAATAATGTTATATCGCTTATAAATTTCTGATATTTTCTTAGAAAGCCTTTTTATTTCCCAGTTGCTACACTAAAGTGATGAAAACTTTCTGATATCTGCTTAGAAATTGTTCTCCAATTTCCATGGGGGCCACAAGAAAAAGGATGGATCAGCTAATCCATCCCAACTAAACGTCTAAAAATGCCATGCCAAACCCGAAAAAATCAACTTGCAGTTACAAGGGAATTGAATTTTCACTTGACATTTATACACTGAGCTGCCTCTTCCAGTTTGCTACATTCAATTTAGAATTATGTTCCACACTTCACTTGAATTTTTTATTTTATTTTATTCAAAGTTTATTCTACTAAAACTAAAATTGATGTACAAAAAAAATTATTCAATTTAAAAATAAAAATTAGATTTTTATTTTTATAGATGAGTTAGTTCATCAATAAATTTGTAAATAACTTATTTATGAAAGTGAGTTTGAGTTTGACTATTGATTGATTTTAAATCTTTAATATAGATAAAATGGAGGAATTTAAGCTATCCATTAGTTGATAGTAGGTATTTATCTGTAGCAATTTGGACTAATTATTACATCCAACTACTGGGATTGTGGTGCTATGTCTTTTTCTTTAGATGGATGCCATGTCAGTGTACACATATGTCGTTTGGGTTAAAAACAAGAAGAAATTATTTACAGTTCAAAGTGGGCTATGCATTATCTAACAATGGTGGTTGTTGAACAGCCTTACCCATTATTCATTATTGTAGCAGCCCAAATATCAAACTTTCATCTCGTAACCAATTCTGCTCAACTACACGTGTTCCCAACGAACTACTTAGTTAACTCATTTTAATTGAGTTCCATTCCCCAAATCCTCATCCTCCTAGCTTTCTCCTAATTCTTTGACTCAGATATCATCGATTCCGTTGTTTCACTCCAACTCAGCACAGCCTCACTCTTCCTTGCAGCTCGTTGATTGATAAAAGTAGAAGATAGAGGTAAGGGAGGAAAAATGAAGGCGAGCAAGAGGCCGATCCACGCAGTGGCTACATGGATACGGCGGCAACCGCCGAAAATCAAGACTTTTTTAGCAGTCGTTTCGGGGATTGTGGCTTTGGTTTTTCTTCGTATGGTGGTTCACGATCACGATAACCTCTTTGTTGCTTCTGAAGCTGTTCATGCCGTTGGAATTTCTGTCTTAATCTACAAGCTCATGAAGGAAAAGACTTGCGCTGGTAAGAGAAACTAATTTATATAATTAGTTAACCTCTCTTTTCTATAGCTTGGAATTTTTTATCTCCTAGGTTGTTCTAATGAGTTTTCCTTTTCTAGGTTTTGTTTGCATACCTTAAAAATTTAGCTTCTTTTTATGTTAATATGATCGTTTCTTACAAGTAAAATGGGGATTCGGTTTTTGTTTCTGACATGACAGTTTTGGTAGTCTCTATGGTATGCTGTTTTGGAAGATTACGGACAACTCTTGATAATCTAAAAATACTGTGGTTATTTTGCTTCAACCCTAGATAGTCTCTATAGTAGGCTCTGTGCTCTTCCTGGTTTATTGTGGAATCTAAAATTAAAGACCCGAAACTCGAGGGGCACTCGACAATCTACATTGATGGAATTGCACTAAACATGAAATGTGACAGAGATTGGCGTACTTTTTCCGGCCAATAGATTGGAAATTTAAAATAGTGGATGTCTCTTTTTCCTGTTTTAGAACATCAGTGGCTCTTACGAAAGAAACCAATATCAATTTAATATTATCATGTAATAGACATGAATGGTGCAATGAACATAGTTCTAAATGGAAAACTTCATAAATAAATAAAGTTGGGTTGCCAACCAAAAAGTTTACTATATTTGCGACCTTCTATAATATTTTGTAGTGATTTCTATTTCTTTTTGGCTTAGTTTTTTTGATAAATATTGCCCACTAATTATATCTTCTGCCGTAATTGGTTCTTTATGGGTTCACAAATTTTAGTTCTATGCAGGACTTTCACTGAAATCACAGGAGTTGACGGCTCTATTTCTAGCTGTTAGACTCTATTGCAGTTTTGTCATGGAATATGACATACATACACTACTTGATTCAGCTACATTGCTTACAACTCTATGGGTGATTTATATGATTCGCTTCAAATTGAGGTCCAGTTACATGGATGACAAAGACAACTTTGCAATCTACTATGTGGTGAGCCTTATTGCACCTTTGTTTGACTGATCATTAGTTGGAATTATGTTTAAAAAGGTGTATTCTGTTTTTAAGTTTCCAATATTGTTGGACGTGTTTGCTCCTTGTTGAATGTACATTGTATTCTAATGTGCAATTGAGTATGTTTAGGAGTTCAGATTTCAGAGACATACATTTCCATGTAGACAGAAGGCATTTTGTTTCCCTTAACTAGCGATTGTTCATAAAGATTGTTTTTTAAATATCAGTTTTGCTGGTTGTTCTCAAACTTCACACACATTGCAAAACATCTCTTGAACATGGTAACAGCACATTTGGGCTTAAATAAGCCGGTGATAGGATGTTTTTAATGGGAATTCCATGGGATGTGAGATTTCCATGCATTTCACAGCTGTCGTATTGACACTAGTATATTTGTCATCCATGTCTCACTGTCTCAAAATTTTTATGGACATTGCCTTTGCTTAATTACCCTGGGTGTTAAAGAAAGAATAGCAGAATTGACTATCAGGTGTGTTTATCATGTAAGTTTAACTTTGTTGTTGTTATTGATTTGTATCGGACTATCAGTTACCTCTAGCTTGTAGGTCAAATATCCCTAACTTTAATATTCCCCAGAAGCTGTTATGAATTAGTTGTGCTTTGAGTTCTTGTAATGAGTCTAAAACAGAGCCTTCTAGGATGATCGTATAGCTATATAATTGGTTGGACCAACATGCTAAATGAACTTTTGGTTTGCTTTTGGATTGCTATCTATTTGATTTTAGCATTACTATCAATAATAATTCTTCATTTGATTTTGCAAACGAGGCTGAAACCAACCCCCCCCCCCCGAAACGAGGCTGGAAAACCAACCCCCCCCCCCCTCTCTTTTTTTTATTTTTTCCTCCCCCCCCCCCCCTCTCTTTTTTTTTACTCTTCCTCATCCTCTCTCTTTTCTTATTCTTACTTGCTTTAGAGTCTGGCTCCACCAGCCATTAAAAAGCAATACTGACAAGTATAATGTAGTTTGATTTTCTTAACTTTTATCTTCCATATGTTTATCTTTTCCCGAGTCATTATTTTTTTGACTTCAATGCAGGTGATACCTTGTGCCGTGCTATCTTTCCTTATTCACCCGTCAACACATCATCATATATTGAACAGGATTTGCTGGGCTTTCTGTGTTTATCTGGAAGCTGTTTCAGTATTGCCTCAGCTTCGGGTCATGCAGAACACAAAGGTATGATTATAAGATATGCATGCCTATTGGCTTTTTGTCATTGGGTGATGGTGCATTACTGCTTCTCCAAAGCATAAGTTGGAAATATCACATGATGATTATGTAAATTCTCTTCATAACTGGTGTCCCTTTGAACCCTTGTTGTTTATTTATGTATTTACTCTTTAATAATGTGTAGATGGCCTACTTCTACTCATATTTCTTTTGTCTGATTTCAGATTGTTGAACCTTTCACAGCACATTATGTATTTGCACTCGGAGTAGCGAGATTCTTGAATTGTGCACATTGGGTGCTGCAGGTATGATAACTTGCACAGGGCTTTAAATTTGCCGTTCATGAGAATGTTTGTTACATTGAAGCATAAACAACTTCGAGTCAAATCACTTTTCTCATATTTCAACTATTCATGATGCTCCTCCATGTACCTTTGGATGTTTGTCTTTTGTTACTTAACTCAATGATAATATCTAATCTTTTTTGTGAACCATGTATATTAGCTTATTCAAATTAATCTTCCCTTTGAGTTGTGACACCAAAATTTGTATGCTCTTGCACACTTTGATTAAGCTGCAACGTTGGTAATGTTCATGTTCTTTCTTCATGCAGGTGTTGGATACTCGAGGACGCCTTCTGACAGCACTAGGCTATGGATTGTGGCCTCCAATGGTCCTCCTTTCAGAGGTCGTCCAGACATTCATTCTTGCTGATTTTTGCTATTACTATGTCAAGAGGTGGGTTAACGGATATTCTTTTTCCATGATGTTAATATACATCGTTATGCTTCATCTAAAATATGATTGGCGGTATGCAGTCTGGTCGGTGGACAGCTTGTTCTACGTCTTCCATCGGGAGTGGTGTAAGCTAATTCAATATGCAGAAGTGCATCCGCATATATCGAACCATGGACAGCGTAGCCTGCTTTTTTGAACTTGTGGGAGCACTTTGGATAGTTTATACTAGTTAGCCTTTGCAGCCAATTAGAGTTTATTGTAATAGGTGACTAAAAATCTAGGGTGCATTGGATTTTGTTGTTGTCAAAATTTAGTAATTTAGTAGAAATATTTTGCTGAAGAGTATCAGTTCCATTGATGATGTGATAGTGTTTAACTTTTAACTGAGTCTGTTAGTTATGCTTCTGATGTCTGTGACAATATTTATCGTCCTAATCTATTGATTTTGATCAAGCGCTGAGGCTGTCATTTCTGGTAAAGCAAAAACCATATATAGTTAGTAAGAATTCCCAGGCGCTCATCAATGGAAATGAAGTCATTTTGATTTTTGATTTTGCCAGATTTGCGCATTGACATAAACGAATCATTTCAAAATGGGTTTACCAATCAAAACAAGTTCCTTGCCAATTGGGTGTGCCCAGCCAACAAGGGAATCGAAATTAGGTAAAATTTCCAAAAGATTGACAATAATTTATTAGAGGCCAAAAAAAAAGTCAAAATGGAGTTGGCATTGTATATTATCAGTGTGCCTAAAACTTCATAAAGCTGTGATGAGCAATTCTCAGTCTCAGCCACAGCCACTAATTATGAAGCAATCATACAGTGAATGGAGCTATTCAATTCTAATTTTCACGCGAAAAGACAAAAGAGAAAAAGAAGAAGATATGATCGAGCGGTAGCAACTTGTAAGCATTTATAGCATCACATACGTACACGTGTAAAACTCAAGTCGAATGATGCATATAATCACATCAAACACACATCGCTGATCGCTCAATTCAAGTTTGGATAAATAAAGAGACAAAATATATGTACGGTGTCCTAATCTCTCTTCTTTCAAGGTTGGCCAGCAAAGAATTACAATGCCTATCTAAACACAATAATTGGTGCAGTTGCTTTGAAGGAAACATTAAAAGCTAATCCTATAATTAATTAATTAATTAATTAATTATGAATTATTACTATTAATTTTGTTTATTTGAGTAGAAAAGCAGTGCTTGTTATTCATCCACTTTGGACAAACCAAAATACGTTTGGTACAAAGATTTTGAAGGAGTGATTTTAAATTCAATTTTATTTTTTGTTTCTCATAACAAAGATTAAGTAAAATACTGAAAATGAAAATTCCTCGTGAATCATAATTCCTCATTTCGATAAAAATTAAATTATCAAGTAGTTATATGACCTTATGAAAGATGTAATTTTACTACTTAAATCCGAGTCGACCCAGTCAAAGTTTAATATCTAGCAACATGTTTGACCCGGGTTGAATTCAACTTTGGTTTAATTGAAACTTTATGATTATTAAGTCTCATACAGTTCATGCTGAACTGGAATCAATCCTAATATGCACAGTTCTATGTCATCGAGAAAGCAATCATATCGATTATACACGTGTTCTTAGATTATATTTTGTAGAAAATATGAGAAGTGAGAGATTTGAGTTCGAATTCTTTTTACTATAAAATTTATTATCATGCATAAATGTATTTAAAAAATATATTTTTATTAATCCTAATACATTATATCAAAAAATTTTAAAGATAAAGTTTATGAAATTTATTTAAATCAAATAAATTTATGAGATCAATTTAATTTTATTAGGTCAAAATTTTGTCCAGGAGTGTCAGGGACCTATCCCTCTCTCGCTACCCACCAAAACCCAGCTGTGGTCTAACTTTATCCATCTGGCCAAAAGCGGCTGACGAGAGGTTCTTATTAGGCTTTCAATTTCATTACTTTTTTAAGTTTTAATATATGGTTAGTTACAAGGGGCCAAATTAAACGTCAGGCCATAAAAGTTTTATAAATTATAAAAAAAAAATTATATGTTTCTTTTAGAGTAAATATATTGATAATAATTGAAATTTTAATATTTTGTTCCTTGAAAAAGTTTCCGTGTGAGAAAAATAATACTATACCATGGGTGTGCGGCTATTGTATTCTAAGAGTGCAGTGTGCTTTTAATATCTCAATCTCCAATATAAAAATAGAAAACCAATTATTTCCTAGAGATTGATAGAGTTAGGTAGCAGCAGAGATTTCCCTGTGCCAAAGTAAACAATACGATAATTTTCAAGTTTGGACTATACTATACGATATATATATATATATATATATATCGGTTACATTATGATTTCCGCGTATGAGAAACGAATCAACCATTGTTATTTCTGGTCCACTGTTACGAAAAATAATAATAATATGAAATAAAAAGTGGCTGTGCTGTTTTCCTAGTACACTGCTTTCTTCCCCACTCCAGATGATTCTAAAGAAAGACTACTCTCCACCAGATAACACTTATTCCTGACAACTCAACTCTAATTATAATGTTTATGCCAATTTTGCTTTCCCCATTCTAAATGTCATCTTCACCTACCCTCTTTATTCATTACTCTCCCTCGTCATCACTTTCTTCTGCCTATAAATACCTTCGCACCCTTTCTCCTATTCTGTGTCCCAAGTCTCAGAGACAAACAGGAAAAGCTATGGCCTTCTCCAAGCTTCTGATTGCTTCACTTGTCATCTCTCTTCTTCTTCTTCTCCATTTTGCTGAGGCTGATCATCAAACGGTAAGCTTCACTTAGATCATCCATTTGCTTATTTTAGTTTCGATTACTATTAAATATTGACAGAAAGGAGGTGCTGTTTGACTTGTGCAGGTCAAGTCAAAACTAGACGCAACTAATTCTCCCGCTGAGGAAATTGGTAAATAAAGATTTAGCGCAAGATGAACCCTAATATTATCAAATGATCAAATTAATTAACTAAGTGACGTTTAATTTACATGATGATGTTTTGATGATCGATCAGATTGCGGTAGCGCTTGCACAGCCAGGTGTCAGTTATCGTCAAGGCCAAACCTATGCAAGAGGGCATGCGGGACATGCTGTGCCCGTTGCAAGTGTGTTCCGCCGGGAACTGCCGGTAACTATGAGGCCTGCCCCTGTTACGCCAGCTTGACTACCCATGGTGGCCGACGCAAGTGTCCTTGAACCCTTTTGCTTTAAGACGCAAATTATCTCTTTCACACGCACATATATGTATGGGGTGATCACTTATATTTTCTTATTTACTTCCTCAGTTCATGGAACTTTGGTTCTGTATCTCTTTCTGTTTCTATATGGAATAAATAATTGCTAATAATAGAATAATTTTATTTTAGCGCATTGCAATTTCATAAATTTTTGTACATTTTATGTTCCGTTTGTTTCTAAATTTTATCTGTATTCAAATTAAACCAACATATGCTCTGTTCGTTTGTCAGTGAAAATATAATAAAAGTTATAAAAATTTATAATATTTGATTAAAAAATAATTTAATAACTATTTAATTTAAAAGAATTAAAAAAATATTTAATTATATTGAAATTTTTAGTTAAAAATATACTTTTTATTTTTTTAATTATATTTGAATTTGAATTACAAACTTTGGAATTAGAGATAATATATGAGGTAATTCAGCATCACGTGCATATCCTTAATATTGGCTTTTTCCCATTTAAGGATTAATTTCCATGCACCTGATATGCTCTTCACAAATCTAGACATTCATCTGCCACTATTGTTTGCCTTCCATACGCGTGCACACCATGCAATTGTCCTCTTCTACCATGTCTCTCACTTTCACTCTTTAATCTTTATATATATATATATATAATTAATTAATTAATTAGTAATTAAAGTCCAATTAAACCTTAGACGCTCAAAGCGATGGTCATCTCCAAGTTCTTGCTCGCTTCCCTCTTCATCTCTCTCTTCGTTCTTCAGCTCGCCAAAGCTACTCAAACGGTGACGTTTATGTTCTAACTATCTTCTTTTCTGCTGATTTCTTTTCTTATACTGTAATATTTATTTTCTTTGCATGATCCTACTGCTTAATTTGTAGCAGGAAAACACAAATCTAAATGCGAGTCCTATACCGAAAATTGGTAATGTTTATTTAATTAATCGATCCCTATGTAGAATTCAATTCATTAAAGATTTATGTATTATTTACTTATAATAATATTAATTACTATTTTCTTTTTCTTGGAATATCTAGACTGTGGTAGCGCCTGTAGTAATAGGTGCCGGTTAGCTTCGAGACAAAGGTTATGCCATAGGGCATGTGGGACTTGCTGTGCACGCTGCAACTGTGTTCCGCCGGGAACTTCCGGCAACCATGAGGTCTGCCCCTGCTACGCTAGCTTGACTACTCACGGTGGTCGGCGCAAGTGTCCTTGAACCTAAACCCCTCTTTCTACCTGTATAAACAATGTGTAATAGTGAAAGAAATAAATCAAGTTTGGAAGCCAGCCAGAAGATAATTAAGCCACTGTATCAAAGAAGCTAATTAAGCCAGAAAAACGTATCTTAATAAATAATTAAGTAGAGATGTAAACTTAAAAGCAACATTAAACAAGCTCCATGAAGCATGCTAAACATGTGCTAACTGCTAACCACCATATTCCAGATAGTTCCAAGTGTTTTTTACTTGCAGATTTAACCTTCCTATTGCTTTTTCAATAGATAAAGAAGAAACTTGTGTAAAGCATGAGTCGAGCAAAAGGGAAGATGAAATATGAATTTAAAAACCGAAAATTATATCTTTAGACAAATATTACGTTTTCATTGAAATTGAATTTAAATGCAACTGCGTTCCGCCGGGGACCTCCGGTAACTGTGATGCATGTCCCTGTTACGCCAACACGACAACCCACGGTGGAAGACACAAGTCTCCCTAGCTTTTACTACTTTAAATGTGTCTCATCTTATGAGTAATTTTTTGAACAATATCATTTTATTATTTTCTTATTCAATTTTTTATTGTATTTGTGTACATGAATATAAAAAAGTTAACATTATTAAAATTTTATGTGATCTTAATAACATAATGCAATTTCTCAAATTTTTTTTCTAATGATATTTCTCAAAAATTAACGCCCAATAACGGATTAACGGCCAAAAACTCAGGGTAGCCAACCCAATAAATAACAATGCTTGAAATTCTTGAAACATGCCTATATCATGGCCCACCCAGCCCAATAGAAAAGCCCATTTTGTGGGCAAATTAGGATTTTGAGAATAATAGACTGATGCATATTTTCACCCTAGGTTTCTGAGCCTAACCGACGTATGCTGTTCCTTCAACTTTTTCTTGTTCTTTCAAAAGTCTCCCAGTTCATATATATTGTGAGACAGCTATTTGAGGGCTTTTCTGCTTTATTTTTGTGTTTGAAATCTAGAAAATCGCTTTGAGGATTTAAATTTATTGTTCAACTCTTATAATGTTTGTGATAAAATCAACACTGACACAGATTGAAACTCGCATTGATCTCCATTCGGTAAAGTGGCTTTGCAGCCTGTGTTATCCGATTTTACACATGCTTTCTTTTCGCTACTTGGAAGAACGCCTTCTGAAGAAAATTCAAGAAAAGATCGCATCAGTCAGCTTCCAGATGAATTCTTTCTTCAGTTTTATCATATTTGACCACGAAAGACGCTGTTAAAACAGGAGTCTTATCAAGAGGATGGCGGCATCCAAGTTTGTGGCAGCTCCTTCCACCAGGGTCCGAGCTCAACTTTGATTGTAAATGGGCTTTTGCCGAGATCAACCTAGATTTTAACTGGGATGGTTAAGATGTCGAGGAAGTTCATAAATGTGGACAATGTAGACCTTCATTTGTGCAAGGTGTTAATAAGTACTTAAATCAGTATAAAGGTCAGAAAATTTGTTCCTTTAGAGCGGCCTTTTGCCTTGGCAGGAAGTTTGCTTCAGATATTAATCGATGGATCACTTTTGCAGTTAAGCTGGGTGTTCAGGAGCTGAGAATTCTTGTTCATGCTATGGTACGTCAAACTGCAAACGACATGAGTTTGAAGGGGTATTCTAGAAAATATGATTTACATGTGTTTAATATCTATCCCACTGGATCAAAGTATACTGCTATTTATTCTGTCAAGGTGTTGTAATCTTGAAGTGCTGAGATTGGCCGAGTGTTTCTGTCCTGCTGTTTGAGTTTTCACGGCCCATTCCTATGGCTGAAGAATTTGACTGCACGTTTTTGTGAAGGATTGGAGGAGATTGAGCTCTCTGCTACATATCTCACCACGCTTGAGGTTTTCAGTGATGAAAAAAATTTTAACATTGTGTTCTCTAGTGTTCCCAATCTGGGAAATGTTTTCTGTGAGAAGCCTTGCAGTGGAAGCTTCCCAGTCGACTTATGCAATAAAATTGCTACTGCTGTTCCTCAAATCCAATCTTTAATATATGTCCTTTTCTATTACACCGGTATGCAAATTATTTATATTTCATGGTCATATCAAGTTTTGTTCAAGCATGTCTTCTATTTGTCTGAGACTATTTCATGTCTTGTTCCAGCCAATTGATATGCCTATTCACGTAGCAAGATTTGGCAATTTGAAGCAACTGGAATGCTTTGTATCTGCCCGCAGAAATACTTATGACGTCCGGAAGTTTATTCCTGTTATAATTGCCTGCCCTCTTCTTCAAATATTCAAATTGACGGTTAGTCATCATCTTTACTTTCCTTTATAGTAGATAATTGAAGCATTTCCATTTTTTCACAAACAAACTGATGTTATGGCACTTGTTACAGATAGAATCAAGTAGCTAATTTAGAACAGATATAGAAATCCCAGAACGCCATTTTACTGAGTTGAAAGAAGTTGAAATTGGTGGATTTCGAGGCACTGAAACTGAACTTGAGTTAGCTTTATATTTGCTGAGAAATGCTGTTGCAATTGAGCAGATGGTTATTAAATCTTGTTTAAAGCGCTTTGTTGCGATTGGGGAGAGCTCGCCGTATCTGGAATTACAGCCTTGGACTGCTTTGAACCATAGAAAGATCATCGAAAAATTGCAAGGAAAGGCAGCTTCCAAAGTGCACGACTGATAACTTTGAATCTACGTCCCAAGTATTAAATGGACTATATGTAATATATTATTGTTGGACTATATTTGATTTTTGTGATTGAATATTTGCCTCATTTCTAGATTTCTTGTGAATTCTGATATATCAAAATTAATTTTAGAAGTGGCAATACTTATTAATTTTTCTGAAGCTGTGTATCCATTTATCAAAAATATGATTTACTTAAGTGATTTTAAATTAAAAATATTAGGTAAAAATAGTTGTGCCTCAAATGAGATTAGTGTAATAAATGCAGTGCAACCGTATTTCAATACTTTGGCCTGTGGTCACGTCCCTAACTAAGAAATAAACATATTATTATGTAGCCCATACATAGCTACTACGTCCTTTCCTTGTCGTTTTGTCCAAAATTCTAAGAGCATGAATTCCAACGGGTCAATGGGTGTTTTAGTCATTTTGATGTATTAACCAGAAAGAAGCCAGAGTCACGCGTAATGCATGAGTACATTACCGCTTCCACGCCGAATCGCACAGGATCGAATCGTCACACCAAAAATATCCCCCCACTCCGCTCCCAAATCAATTAATCGCCATCATCTGTTCAATTAATCGCCGAGTTTCCACTCTTCGTAGCTTCATCTTCCTCGTGACTGGACCTTTTTCTAGAATTAGAGTTGCAGATTTCAGTGTTTTCAGAGAGGAGAAATATTTTATTGACTAGAAGCTACTCTCTCTAGCGCGTGACTCGCATCTCGCTCCATCCTTCCGCCATTATTAGAGGCGCGTGTCAGTTAAATGTCCATATCATTGAGTGAGGAAAAAACTAATTCCAGAAATTAAAAAAAAAGTTCAAAGAAATTCGTAGAAAGGTACAGAATATTTTTTTCTTGCAGAGACTTGAAGATCAGTCGCTTTTACTCGTACGGATAGAGCCGATTCCCACGTGGCAACCGAAATGAAACCCAGCCATATCAGCCGTCCATGAGTTGAAGCAGGGTCGTTTCCGTTGCTGCATTTCTCACATTTGATAGTTTTTGTATAATGGAGCAGTCCGTTAGTCTGTATTTTGTATATAAAAGAATGAATCCAAAGGTGAAAACAGGCCCAAGTTTGTTAGAATCAATCGGGAGCGTTACAATATCTGATTCAGTGTAGGAAAGTGCAGAGTGGACAATAATACATGTGGATGGCATTATCCTGCGTGGAAGACACGTATTACTAGCATGGTCTGATGAATCAGAAGGCTGTAGATGAGTAGCCATTGGACATGGAATGACGTGGAGACTGTATAAATGTAGAGTAGAGAGAGAGAGTGTGTGGCCGTTTTGGTATGCATTTAAAGAGGATTTTAACACTGCAAAAGCTTCGGATTTTCCGTCTTTTGGGAGTCTGTGAACTGAGAGAGAGAAGGGGAGAGAATATGAATGAAGTAGAGTTACACGTGTAAAACTGTAAATTTTGTTATGAATTTTTAAGCTTCCTTTTCAAGGTTTTTCTTGTATTTCAATGGCGGTTTTTGGGATGAAGATAGAGTTTTTTTTAATTAGTCTCTGGCTCTGGGATTTTTCCTTTTTTGGGGTTCTGGAGATTAGTTCTCGGAGCAAATAAGTTTTTCAAAGGACTTAATGTTTCTCTGGACGTGATGGGTGTCATTAGGATCTGATTTTTTGGAAGTGATGGGTGTGATTAAGATCTGAGGAAAATGAGAAGCAAACAGACTTTAGCAGAGTGATAATGAATTTAGGTTGAGAGATATTCGTGGTCATTAATAATGAGGTTTTCTTTTTTAATTCAAAAGATGTTTTTAATGAGTAGGATCTGCTTCTGCTCTTGTAAAATGCAAGAGAGGGGTGTTTCACGGGTTTAGCAGAGAGAGTGTGAGTTTCCTTTCCCTCTCTCCTTTTTTGTGTGTACAAGACTTTGAGAGTTTTTTGCGTGCATTTTTCTCTCTCTATTTCCTCTTTTTCTCTCTCTGTATGTGCTTTATTTCACGAAGAACCTGATTCTCTAAACACGAGGAACGAATTACTTTTCTCCTTTCTTTTCTCTTTTTTATTTTTCTTTCACTCAATCTCTTTGCTTTGCTTTTTGTCTCTGTTCTCAACCTCTCTTCTTTCGTCTTCATCTCCTACCAGAGAGATCTTTCCTTCACCTTCCTCTACTCACACTCGGAGGAAGAGAGCGAGATATTTGCCAACAAAATTGATTCTCTCTTTCCTTGGAACAAAAACCCAACCACCACTTTTTCGGTTTTCTCCATCCTTACATTCCGGTAATAATTAAATCCAGAAAAAAAAATACTCTCTTAATTTTGTTGCTGTTCTGCTCATTACTCAATTGTCGAAATCCATAAACGCCAGTGTTCTTTTGTCTCCTTCATTCCATTGAAGAAGAGCTCAAATTTGGAAGAAAGAGAGAAGAAAGATCTGCGTTTGGCTTATTCGAATCGGTTCTGGGCCGTGGAAGCCGTTTTCAGCAGGCGGATGATGTTAGTTTTATGATGATTAAGATGATAGAAACAGACAAGAGTCGAGACGTGAGGCGTGGAGCGAGTCGGTTTTCGCGACAGATTAAGCAATCTGGACTCAAGCTCGTCTCTGGTGAATTTACTTCACTCTCCTTTATTTCTGGTCCCGAAAAATTCACGTTTTTTTCTAAACTAAGAAACAAAACCCCATCTTAGTACTTGTCGTTTTCTGTATATTCTTAATCAACTTTGTGATAAGAGTTTCGCAGATAAATGCTTGTCTCTTATGTCGCCTCTTTGCGCTGTTTTTGCTGTTAGTCTTGTTCATCTTATATTTATGTGTGTTCTGATTTAAAGCTTTGAACGGTGACTTTCTATCTTTGGAGAAAACGACCAAAGAGAGAATTAAAAAATTGAGTGCTGTTAATCGTGAAACTTCGAGCAAAGAGGAGAATTATGAAATGGGTTGTGACGTAGCTGATAGAGAAGAGGTCCTTCCTTCACAAGCTCCTTCTATTAGTGGCAGTGGTGCCAGTAAGAGATTCAAGCTACCCAGAAAGGTAGACTATTAATTGTATCAGATACAGTGGTAGTTGTTTCTTAACCAAATTTCCATTTTTATTGTTCATTAACCTTTTCCTTTTCTTTCACCTTGTTCAATTCAATTTTTCAGCAATTTTTTGATAACTGTAATGGCGTTGCTCATGTTTCTGTTCCGCGCAAGCTACGGTCAGGTGTGTGTTTTGTCTGTTAAAACATCTTTTTATTATTGTTATTATTTTCTTTCATTTTTCTTTAATTAACTATTTAGAGGTCACTGGTTTTTATTTGGTGGTTGGTCTTTCCCAGAAGTTTCGTATCTTTTTTTGTTTTGTTTTTTAGCTTTGTAAATTTTGGATTAGGACTTAAGCAAAACTGAAATTTTTTTAACTTTTTCTTTCTTTTTGTGGAGCGAGGATTCTGTTTGTTCTTTTCTTTTTCAAATCCTATTTATAAGTTAATGATGGGACTTTCGCCATGGATTGATTCTTTTCAAATAATTAATTGTGTTTGAAATTTTTGCTTATTTTCTGTTTTCTATTCTTAAGCTTACTTTTCCACTATAGATATTAGATAGATTTTTATGAATCTAGTTTTTCTTTTTCCTTTATTTCCAATTAGAAAGAAAGACAAACAAATATCAAAGCTTGATAATTTCTGTTGGAATTTATCCTTTGCAAATGTGGGGATTTTTATTCACAGCCATGAAGAAACGCAATCGAGAATCTATATCTCCACCTTTGCCAGATTCAAAGAAGCTAAACCATTCTACTGGTGGTGTCGAATCACCCAAAAGGGTTGGCGTAAAGAAATCGAAACTGAACCTGGTTAGTCACTTCTATCAAGCTGCTAATCTCACTTATGCTTTTTGGATCAACCACAACATAAAAGATAAATTTGCTTTTGTAGAAACAAGTGGCCCCAAACTGGTCCTTGAAGGAAAGTGCTGGTGGGCCAATCACCAAGGATGAGGAAGAAGTTGTGGAGACCTTGTATGCTTTGGCAGGAATGTTCCCTGACAATGACCCTGATTGTAACACAAAATTGGATAGAGCTTCTTTAGAAGCAAGTTCTTTAGCTTTGCCAGAGGCTAGTGAGAGTCACCTGCCCAAATTGGAAGGTAAACTCTTGTTAATTTCCGACATAATATCACTTGATTTTTTTTTCCGGTTAATGTGGATACGTGCTAAAATATATAATCTTTCAGATTCTGTAGCTATAAAAGAAGACTTGAACGAAATTTGTCTATCAAAAATTGACGAGGATGTCAATCCTATTCTTGACATAGAAAAATCACCTGAAGAAACTGTTAAAATTTCTTCGTTGAATGGACCAAGCATTCGAGACCCATCTGATTTGCCCTGCAGTGAACAACTCCATGGAGGATTAGACGGTTCTGTTGCTCAAATGAATCTGCAGGAGCTGTTGGTTAAACATGAGGAACAAAAGCCACCTTGCAATTCAGTTAACTTTTGTGTTCCACCTGGGCCACATCAGGATACTAATGGGTGTGTGCTGCTTTTCTTCTTTTTCCTTATCCTTTTGATGCTGAACGTAGAACCTTACTATTTACTTTCCTTTTTCGGTTTTTATGCATTTGATGATATATATGTCCTTTGATGTTATGTATATTCTTGATCATGCAGCTTAGATCAGGCAGTAAAACTGGAAATTTCACTGCTTGACAGAAAGCCAGAGATTGCATTGGGGCAGGTAAGGATGGTTTCAATGTTTAAAGCAAACATATCCATAAGTGAAAAATGGTGATTTTAACTTTTGCTCTTGTTTTTCCTTTTCAGTCTATGACAATTGGAAGTCAACTGGATCAACATCATACTATCAGTGAATCCAAGAACAATGGTAGAACTATAGCTTTCTTAAATATTGTAACTTGTGATCTCTGAATTACTTCTCTAAACTACCAGTGGTTGAAGAATTAATCCACTCTTTCATCTGAAGGTCCAGCACTGTGGCCAGGATTGTCTTCAACAGTGTCAACCACTGCTTCTCATGGTCCTTTGTCACAGTAATTTTCATTGCATTCTTCTGATTTTGTACAGTTCATATACCCTTTTTCCTTTTCCTTTTCTCATGTGATTTTGGCTCTCTCAGATCCTGTGCTGTTAAAGTACCTGCTTGGCTTGGTAGCAGACCTGGTTTCTTGCAAAATGGTTCATCAAGTGGAAAGGTGAAGTCTTGTAATGTAATTATTGTGTCTCTTGCCTACTCTTGAATGCTGGTGTAAGACCTCCAAAACTGGGCCACCTTTTTCTTTTAAAGCATCCTTTGAGTACTTATTGTGGACTGTCAATGCTTCAGGTTTCCAAAGTTTCAACTGATAGGAGGTCATGGAAGAGGTGTGCGGCTCATGGTTACATAAGCCATCTCATCCGGGCTTTGCAGACGTCTGATGGCAAAGAAAGCTTGCCAGTGCCTCAGAACCAACTGAGACCTCATGAAATTCTAAAGCAAGGCGTACTCATGACAATAAATGACTTCAATCGGAGCAGGACTGATTTAAGTGGAATTACATCTGCTGCTAGCACAATAGTTAATCCAGTCGAGAAAAATTCCAACGACAATAAAATTGGTATTCTTCAACACCTAAGGCCACACCAAGATAATTCACCGGCAGCTCTGGCATCCGGGATGTATACCTCCCATAAGCAGGTGAATTAGAATACCGTTTCCAACTTTTTTGTTGCCATTGAATTTGGTCTGATGAGTTTTGCTTTCTTGCAGAGTTTCAATTTCTTGTCTCTCACAGCTGGAGGTGGAGGGATGGAACCTAATAGCAGTTTTAATGGAGTTGGAAACACTTTGGAACCATTGGCACAGTTGCAAGTTCCATATCATGCTCAGCATCCAACACTTGTACCTTTCTCCATGTCTCAAACACGATACACATCTGCTTACACTGATCAGCCTTCAGCATCACAACAGGTTTTTCATTTTTTCTTTGATTCACATTTGTGTTAATATAAGGAGGCGGGAATAAACTAATACTGACCAAAGAAATGGTTTTAGACTGTTTATTCACCATTTTTTTTGAAGGTTAAGATTCTATTGCATGCATAATACCCATTAAATGATGGGATGCACTGAAAGTAGAAGTTCCTTCTCTTTTTAAGTGTTGGGGACCAGACAGTACGTGTTACATACAACATGTTTGCTGAGTGTCTTTTGGCGTGCTGTTTATCCATTGCTGAAATGTCATGAACCCAAAAGTTTGCATCAACTACCATTTCTGTTATTTATATAATTTAGTCACTGCTAGTAAGTTGCTGATTCTTTGATTGTAGGCCCAACTTCAGTTGCCTTCCCATGTCAGCAGCCCATATTGTGTTCCTCATGTAAGTCCCAAGGCCATGACAAAGCAGCAACAGCAACGGCTCTGGGCGGCCCAGTTAGCAGCTCAGTACAGGAATAATGGAACTTCCACAGCCACAACTCAGTTCCCAGGCTGGCAAAGTGGAAGGCAAGACTCGCCTGTGCTGCTGCCTTGTATACCTTCACCTTCAACTCTAGAAGTGGTAGGCCCCAAGTATCCTCGGATCTCTCAACAACAGCAGCATCAACAGCAGCATCAGTTCATGGCCTTCCCTTTGTCAGATGCAAGGGCGAAAAGGCAAGACCATCACATTTCTTCTGTTTACGAAGAAAATGGAGTTGGATTTCGAGCTGGTGGTGGTCCACTGCCATTGCAATTACTCTGCAACGAGCGATTATGAATAGGAATGGGGTCAAAAGTTGTTATAATCAGATGATGGAAACAATAAAATTATTTCATTCTTTCCTTCTGTTAACACAGGTGACTTGATGCTCCATTTTGTCATATAATCAAACGGTAAATAACGATTTACTTTATAATTGGGGCATCAAAACTGCATGAAAATAGCAGATTGAAAATGCCTAGCACAGTTTTACCCTTTTAGTAGGAAAACATGAAGGAATCTGTTTATGCCCAAGCTTCCTTCTGCATAGTTATAGTTATGCAGTTGGAAACTAGCTATACGCACTTGTTACCATGTATAAGAAAGATGAATTTCACTTTTGTAAATTTCTGGTCCTCTACAATAGCTGAACCGAGGGATCATATCAAATATAGCAGCATGTTACTTTCACGACTTTTGAGACTTCCTCTTGGGTTGCGGAACAAAGCAAAGATTTCAAACACCTCCCATGTGCACGTTATCTAAATGATGCACAGAAAAAAGAAAATTCACCAATGGGTTAACGCACATTCACTTTCATATATGACATGCCAACAACGAATAAACTTTTGATCAATAATAATTAATTAGCCGTGTTGTTTCAAACACCAAGGCAGTTGTAAAAATAAAATTTTCTGGCTCATTCCAATTTTACAAGGGGAAGATCTTGCTGTGCCAACGAAGCCAAAAATAAATGCGGAAGAAACAGAAGAAAAAACAAAATGGAAGAAAACTAAGAAAAGAAAATGATATGTAAACACTCTTCACAACAGAATAAATCTTCACTCGAGCTTCTCCAATTCTCCCATTCTCTCTATGATCGCCTGCAAATTGTAGCAACATCCAACTCAACACAAATTTCTAGGAAGCAAAAAATGTTATGCAAGAGAAGCAAAAAATTGGCTCACCTTCTTGCTTGTTTCTTGGAGCTCCCCAGCAAGAATGAATTCATCGAGTATCAGATAAACCTGCAAGGAGACCAGGTAAATCAGATTTAATAGCAACAAAGAATACTTTTTCCCCCAGTTCAAAGCAAACATGAGCAAACATATGTATACGCACAAAAGGCCTGAATTAGAAGACAAGAACGGATGCAGCAAGTGTCTATTATAACTCTTGCAGCAATAACAGCAAGAAAATGTAAGTTTAGTCAGTTCTAACAATTCAATTCGGAAAACAAAAGTTAGTAATATTAAAAACCATGCACTTACATTTCTTCTTCTCAATGTATGTACAATTGTAGACAGATGACATTAGCATGGTAACACAATTACAAGTTACAATAGGCACATGAAGAACATGAAAACAGCAATTTGTGCACTGCATAAAGAATTCCAAATGCATGGCGTAGGAAATTAAATGAATAAAAAGGGCAGTAACAAACCTTGTGAAAGTTAAATACCAAATCTAGCTCACACACGTTGCTGAAGAAATGATCCAATATCTCCACAAATAAATGGATGCACTCTAAATATGCCAATTCATTATCCGTTATATCAACACACAGCGAGAAAAATAATCCAGCATATCGCCTGTAGATGACCTTGTGTGTTCGGAACTGCAATAAAAATATTCATAATGCAATTATGTAAACATAGCAAAAATAATCAAAATATCATGGAAAAAGGATGACAGTGGAAGATGCTTCATTTAGTTCAAGCCAGACAACAATTCAACATAATGAGAACCAGGATATCCGGTTAGCCATAGAAACAATCCCAGGTAGAATACATGACAGGGACTAGGTATCTGATAAATTATGCAATACATGCAAAGCTAGAACCTTTATTTCTAACCTGAATCTCATGAATACCGTGCAATGACAGAAGTTAGAAGGTCGAGATATTTGTCCTTAAAAGATTAATTCCATGGTTACAAACATAAAAACTGAAATCATTTGATCGAGACCCAGGCCTATCCAAAGGGTTTGGTCTCATAAATTCAAAAACTACCCTGGTCTAGAAGAAATCTCAGAATTTTTGAGTAACAAGTAGCAGAAGCTAAAAGAAAGATGATGCACCGATGATGCTTCTAATGACATTCAATAGCCAAGACCTCACAAATACAAAGGAGAAGATGGCTCCATATGAAAAGCATCTATCAATTGTTGAGGCCAATGATTCAACTCGTTATGGTTTTCATAATCGAAAATTCACATGAAATGGAAAATTAATTAGATTATACAAAGTTAACAGTTTGATCAACTGAGTCAAAAATTACTTGTAACTGGACAAGATTATGAAATAACCAACCTCAACAAAATTCGTGAATTTGGGATCTCTGTTAACCACCAACCGATGAACCTACCCAAGAAAAAAAAAAAAGATTGAGGTAAAAAAACCCTAGCAAAATTGAGGTCAATCAAGAGCAAAAGGCGTAAACAAGATTGTATACCTCGTATTCGACTTTATGCTTCTCGGAATCCTCGAGAGGAACATAGTATTTGGCGAGACGAGTCTTGCCTTGCCTGTTCTGCAGAAGTATGAATCGGATCTGCCAAAATCAAAATCCTAGTTTCAATTAGCCAACAGAAATGGCACCAAGCAGACCTGCATCAACAATGCAACAACAAAAGTACCATTCTTATCGAGAGATCGGTGAGAAGTGATCGAACAACAGTTAGGAATTATGTGCAGACGGCGTAAATCTAGGCTACCACCAAAAAATGGTGCAAAGCAATTCCGCCACTTTCTTCGTCCTGGTACGAAGGTTGAAATTTCGAGAGGCAAAAGGAGGGTCAATAGTGAAATCTAGCGTGTAACTCATGCGTACGGATAATAAATACTGTGAAATGTAACGCTCAATCTGATCTCTTCTGATGTCGTCATTCCCTTAATTACTTTTATTCTCTTCAAGCAGTATTAATTTTTTAAAAATGATTTAAATAAATAAGTTATAAAATTTTTAATTGGCAAATTAATAATGAGAATAAAAAGAATTTTAATAACTTTTCAAAAAATTTAATAGTTATGAGAAAACTTTATTCATCATTTTTAATTGTGGATATTGCATATTTATTTTTATAATAAATTAATAATTAGCTCTTTTAATTTTTAATTTCCATTAAGAAAATAAAAGAACCAGCCAGATTCTGATTCCCTTGTATTTTTTCCTGGGTTTTTTTTATCAGTTCGAGGTAAGGTAAAACAAAGGTGAAGAATGTGGTGAAGGAGGATAAAAAAAAATTGAGGAGGATAAAAAAAAATGCCCTACTTCATCCTTATTGCTTCATGGCACAAAATTGCACCACAAAGATATGGTGCATAAAGTAGGAGATTTGATCTCACAATTATTACATTTACAATTACAATTCTACAGCTGAATTCCCAAAGGCAATCAGTAACTCCTTCTTCTTCTTCTTCTTCTTCCAACTCCAAAACCAAGTTTAACTACATAACAGAGACCAGGAAAACTAATGTGCTTTGACCAAAGATTAATTACACTTGAAATAAGTTGCAGTCTTGGCAATTGGGTAGTTGGTTAACCTAATAATCATGATCATACTTCGAATTTGTGGCAGCCAAGAGAGCAGCTCCAATACCAGAACCGTCTTTCGAATGCTCTATAACTATATTCTTTGAAATTTCCAAGCCCAGAATTTCTGTGACAGCCTCTTGTAAGTATCTTCTGTACTGAGGATAGTGCTCATATAAGCCGCCATCCATAGCCACTACTGTTCTCTTCCCAAATATGAGACCTTTTGAATCCTCTTCCATCTTTTGCAGAATTCCCACAATTCCTGCACCAGCTAAGCGTCCACCTCTCTTCACAATGGTGTCACAAACCTCTACTACAATCTTTCTTGCACTTGAGCTGGATTCAGCCTGGATTGAAATAAGACATAGAAAAGTAAAAACGCAATCAGTGGTTGAATAGAAAAACTATTTCTAGGCACTTAGGAAAATATATGGAAGTTATAAAAATCATTTATTTTTCTGTATAGATATATATCAATTTTGTCCCATACATTAACTGTTCTGTATATAATGTATAATAGCAGGGCAAAAGTCAGATAATGGAAAATATGCCCTTCATTTAGAAGTTTGGAAAGAGTAGGATATTACCCCAAGAACATTGCATAGGATTGATCCAACAGATTGAAGATCATCAGAATTGTCCTGCTGCATTGCACATAGATCTGGGGTGCTGTAATAAAATTGAGACCATGCTTCAGTACATGGGGAAAAAAATAATTCAACTGAACATTACAAGAAAAAAGGAAAAAGATAAATGCCACGCATTTTTTAACTGAATATAAGTTATAACGAGAAAATAGCTTTAATGAATTAAAACTAGATTCAGATAAGGCTTCACCAATACATTAACAAACTTCCAATTCCTTGAACTTCATTATGCAATAAATGTATACTTAACTAGGCAGGTAGATATGAAGGATTACCAACTCAGGAGTTGTATCAGCACTCTACTAATACCAATATGAGACTGATAACAAGAAGCTAGCTTCTACTTGTGTAACTGATACTACAAAAACAACAGCAAGCTGATGGCAAGTTGGCAACTCAACCAGAACACATAAGCTGTTTGTTTATGAATTTTGGTAGTTTTGAACCTTAAAACTATACATGAATAGAACAAAGAAAACTTCAGATGTAGTTACCAAAGTGCAAAAGGTGTGGATAGTTTTTCTGGCACAAATTTGCCAAACAAAGCACTCTCTTCAGCCATCTTCAGTAGTACTCGTCGTGCAATTTCTCCTAGATACATTCCAGAGATTGTCTTCTCGAATATCTGCTTATGACAATATAAATAGCAAATCATAAACTGAGTACAGTTCTATATGACAATGTCAATTGACCATAGCAAAAACAATTAAAGTTGTACCTGCTCACCCGGATTGATACTTGCAGCATCCATTTCTCTATCAAATTCAGTCAAAGGAATGCCAGTTGAAAATGCTCCCCATTCAGTGTTAACAATCTGAAGCAAGAGAACTTCATCAAATTCAGGAATTAAACCAAGATTCAAGACCACAATCCTTGATCTATATATTGAAGAAGTTATAAAAGATGAAGGAAAAGACGTGACTGAAAGGGAAGTGGGCAGTCTTTCATACTGTTCTTCTAGAAGATGACTTTGGTCCCTGCAGTTTTGGAATAGCATCTATCCTTTCTACATAGCAAGCATTGGTTCCAGTACCCAAAATCACTGCAACCATGACATCATTATCCCAGTATCTTGCTCCTGCTAAAGTTCCCACAGTATCATTAACCTATTTGCCATCAATTTTTAACAAAGCTGGTTACTATATTAGCCCAAAAACTTTATGAAAGAGGAGGGTACTAAAATGAGAACAGCATTACCAGGGCAGACACTCTCATATCTAAACCTCGCCTTTTCATAGCTTCATTTAGACAAGCGACAACATCTCTTCCTGCCTGCATGAAGTATCCAGTTTGGACAAGAAATATTAAAGAACTAGGGGTCTAGGACTCATACAAGTTACTTTACAAGTGCCAAACATTAAAGGAAAGGTTTATATTTATCATGACTAATTTTAAGCATGCAAGAATAAAAGGGAATGCCTTCAAGAAGTCTGCTTTACTCCATTAAAATGGCAGGCTTTTTAGTCTTGTTACCAATTATACACTGAAAATTACAAACGTCTAAGTTCCCAGAAATACACAAACCGTTCCAGAGACTGCAAAACCCTTGGTCCACTTTATCAATATGCCAGAGTCAACAGATGTTTGTTTCACAGGGAAAGAAAATGTGAATCCAATCTCCCTTTCCCTTCCATGTGGCAGGTGAAATTTTCCACCTTCTTTTTGTGCAAAATTTGCCAGTCCAGAGGCAATAAAATCAAAAAGTTCCTGTATTAATTAGTAAAAATCAAAATAGTTAAGCAATAAACAAACATTTAGTTTAACAGAATTAAGATCCTATCAAAATCATAAAACAGACCTCAGAGGTACCGAACATTAGCTCTTGAGGAATTGATACTTGCTCAAATTCAGTGGCAACAACTCTCTCTTCCTTCCCACCTAATTGCACTCTTAGCACCCGAAAATTTGTGCCGCCAAGATCCAATGCATAAAACAATCCTTTCTCATTCCTTTCGGCAAAAATGCACATAATAATTATAAAATAACCAAAATTTAATTTTAGAAAGCATTAGTTTAGTTTTGAAATACCCGCTAGGTAAGCTATCAACATAGCTGAGTATCATCTTCAGATCACTAGCACCATCAGCCTCGAGTCCAGCTCGCATATCGGCGGTCATGGCGTCCGCCACCTGGCGAAGGACAGGTAATGGAGTTGCACACTCCTTCTGCAACTTTGTGAGGATCGGAGCCACTGAAACGACGTTCGATCGGACGGCCATCCTCATAGGAGACAGACGCCTCCGAGATCGCGAAACACAGAATGATCCAACGGCAGGGGAGGTGGTAGTGGCAACCGACATTGTCGTAGATTGTGGAAGTGGGATCAAAGAATGTGAAGGGAATAGAAAAAGGAAATTTGTGAGGCTGAGACAAACTGAGCATACATGGTGAACAGTTGAGCTTTTCTCACTTTATTTCTTGACGGGAAGGTTTCAACAGTCAGTTACGTTACGAGATTTATTATTAATAATTAATAATAAATATATAAAACATGAAACTCACTGTCTGTTAATAGATTTATTGATATTTAGCTAACGGATCAACTAACTAACCGTTTGCTTTTCAGACTTCAGTTCTGATTTCATAATTTATTAACTATTTATATTTTGTGTCATTAAATTAATTTCGGGTATTTTTAAATTTTAATGGAACAAATAGAAAACTAGCGTTAGGACAAAGCTGGCGGGACTTTGGTGGCGGACAACACGATGTTAAATTGGATTTGGATGTTACATTTCTGCTTAGTTCTGTTCTGTTCTGCTCCTCTTCGGATTCTCCGATTTGGACGTTCATAGTCTGTCCTTGGGCTGTTTTAATGTGCGGGTAAGTGCACGGATACGCCTATTGTTGCTTTCCCTGAGCTAATGACAATTAAACGGTCTATCTTTGGGTGTAAAATGAATTGGGTCCGAAAATGGAGAATGGGTGGGCCACTAGTCCATGATTGTTTGTGTCCACTCAGGATTGAATTTTGTCTCCTTCCTGGTAAGGTTTTATTACTCACTTGGGCCGCATGATCGGCAGCCCAAATAATGCCAAGCCAGCATAAATTTTTTCATGCTTTCATTCTCTAATATTATATTTATTTTATTTTATTTTAAAAATGGAAATTCTTTACTTTAATAATAAACATAATATGACTACGTCATAATATTTTTCTAGAAAAAAATTAAGAAATATAGATAGAGAGAATTCAAATCTTCTAGGTAAAAACTAATTAGATAGGAAGAAAATAAAAATTCTATGCTATTTTGTTATTTTAGAAATTTACTACACTGGCATCAAAAAAAGAGTCTAAAATGTCAAATATTAATGGAGAAACAGGTCGAAATATTTGACTGTTACTGTATTGGTAAAAAAAAATTTACTCAAATTTAAAGATCTAAATCATAAGGCATCTAATGTTTTATAATGATTTGTGAAAATATTACTGTTGGTAGGGCCTTTGATTCGTTGCGGATTGGTGAACAGTCCCTCTCCTTTGCCTAATAAATGAACAATGGGCCGTAAGACCCATTTGAACCCCGAAAAAGAACATAAAAAGGAACCATCCACTGCCACCTACCGGCGTATACAAATATAACAGAATTCTAGTGAAGTGGACGCGAAGCAAGGAAGCTCTTCCTCCTTAAATATCTTTCTTCTACATACATCTTAACTAGAATCACTCCTTGCTGCTCCGTAACCTTCTCTCCTCTGGAATCCCAATAAAAAGGACACTCTTGTTTCACTTTTGCCTCATTCTATCTCTTAATTTGTCTCTTTCAGAGACTAAAAATTAACTAACAAACACGATGGACACTGAGGAGGGCGTGGTGGTAATCAAGAGAGCAGAGATCGATACACGCCCACCATTCCGGTCAGTTAAAGAGGCTGTTACATTGTTCGGCGAGAAAGTTTTGGCCGGCGAGCTCTATGCTAACAAGCTCAAAGAGGTTATAATTCGTTACTTCCTGGCTTGCTATCTACTATTATATTTCTTTTAAGTAATTTGGCTATGGGGTTCTTTTAATTTCTGACATTCTTTCCTTTGTGTTTTTTTTTTATTTTTTTTCTCGAATAAACCAATTTTAGCACTTAGATATTGCATGTGCCTCCTCGTTGTCCTTTCATTTCAGTTTGAGGATGACCAAACTAGAAGCAATTCAGTGGAGAAAATTGATGCAATAAAAATTGCATCAGTGGTTCATTAGAAAATATTTTGCTATATCATATAATTGATGCCTTTTAACTATATGTCCATCATTTGCATGTGCTTTTTACATTATGTAGTCGTTGACAGTGGCGGGCCAAGATTGAAGGATAATGGAGGCAAAAAAATTAAAAAAAAAAAAAAACATAGAGGAGCGAAATTTAAAAAATATACTAGTTTAAAGGTAAAATTAAAAATTTTCACCATTTTTAGGGCGTAAAGCTTAAAAAATTTTTTGGGTTAGGGGGTGGAGGCCAAAGCTAGCCTTCCCCTGTCTCCGCCATTAGTTGTTGAACATTGCAAATGGTGTCTTTTGTCTGAGTGATAAAGTTGAGTTGATGCTCTGTTTGATGTTCTTTCTCTCTATTTCTAATTATTGTAATTTATGTCCTTAATGGGTGTTTTTTCTTATTTTATTGGATCAAACTACCTTTTCATTGGTCAGAAAACTCTCTGATGTAGATTTATAATATGTCTCTTGAACAGAATTGCTTGAGACAGAATTAAACTTTTCTTAACAGTTGAGTTATTAATTCTAACACAGTTGTTATTAGGAATAAAGTTCAATATTTGGAGACGCTTATGTTTGGAAGGGGCAGTAAGCAAGCATCTTTCACATATAAGCCTCTGTTTTTTTAACCATAAATAATATCAAAAGCCAACTTATACACAAAAACTTAACTTTAATTAAAAATTCTAATGTCCAAAACTAAAATTCTACTAATAAACAAGAAACTGTCAGTTATTAGTAATGTCTTGTGTAATTAATTGGTTTATGTACTGGCATTTAGATGGAGGTTGGAGCAGTTGAAAATGGGCACGGTTGTTCGAAGCTTGGAACAGTAGCAGCAGAGCTAGAGGAAACAAAACAGAGCCTTGAAAAGGCTAAAGAAGAAAGCATAATGATGGCAAATTGTGTATCTTCTCTTAAAGAAGAACTTGAAAGAACAAAGCGAGAGCTCCAACAATTGAAGGTACGTGAAGCAGAAATGGAGTCTGAAATTGAGGATGTGAAGGTTGTCGAAGATTCATCAAAATTTGAAGTGAAAAACCAATTTAAAGAAGAAGATGAAGGAATTGAATTCCAAAAGAAAAGATATGTAACTTTTGCAAATCCTCCCTCTTTAACTCAAGTTATGATTCCACAAGGGCTTGAAGCACTTGAGAGACATCCTTCTCTTAGGAAGAAGAAGAAGAAACCATTAATCCCTCTAATTGGAGGGATTTTCTCTAAGAAAAAAGGCAGTCAAAAACTCACTTCCCTTTGAGCTAAGATACTTTTGCAAATTGAAACCATAACGTCTTCCCAGTTGTCAACAATAATAATATATGTTCCACAAATTTTTTCATTTTTCTTAATTTCTTCTTTCAGTTCTGTGTAATCATTCTAGCTAATTAAGTTAGCATGGAATGTTGAATTCTGGTATCATATGGTTGCTCTGTGACAAAACTATAGAGTAATAAAATGTATTTAAATCATTTTGTTTCGTTATTGCATATTTTTCAGTGTGATTCAGGTTTCTAGAATCCAAATTCTATATTCAGTTCAAAAAAATTAATAAAGGATAGGAAGCCCAAGATTTTGAGGCTTCACGGGTCCTTAGTGCAATGGCAATGGGCCAATTAGATTGCACTGATGCAGGCACGATAAAGCTCAATTAGGCCCTTTAAATGGCTGAATCAGGTAGGAAAATGTTGGTATTATCCTGTTAAATCCATGATAAGAAATTGATTAAAAATATATGAGCAAGATGGTTAATTTCAGACCTCATGATTGTATCACTACCTTAGTTTAGAGAAGAAAGTACAAGACACACTTATTATACGTGTTTTACACAATCATTATCGCAAGCCCTCCACTCTTAATCATATCTTCTCATTCTCATCATAATGTCTTTTTTTTTTTTCTTCTTCTTCCAATTTCAATCCTTATTATTTAATCTCTATACCCTTTTGCCTTCCACTTATATATTTTCTCTTATAGGTTGTTTTTTCTGTTGTTTTTTTTTTTTTTTTTTCTCTTTATAGGTTGTTTTTCTGTTGTTTTTTTTTTTTTTTTTTTTCTTTTCCATTGAAGTTGATGTTATAAATACATGAACAGTAAACAGCCAAGCTATAGATTTTCATGCTTTTTTGGACCACATCAAGCTTCCCCTAGCGAACTCTAAATGGTCCTCAACCGAATAAAAATCACATTGATTGCTTTGTTTTTAGAATTGTTTGCTTTCATCAAAACTTCAGCTTTTTAAGCTAACATCTTAATCAAAAAATTAATTCATATATGTTTTTCCTAATTATGAAGCAGATTTCTTTTGGACCAATTGTAAAATTTTTGGAGTTTCCTCAATTTCAATTATTCGTCTTCTATGGAGCCAAAAATATTATTTTTTAAAATAATTTATTATATTGGGGTTAAAATGGTATTCAATGAAAACTTCTCCTCAAGTAATATATAATTTTTAATTTTTTAATTGAAAATAAATTTATTTTAGACTTTCACTTCGCTTGATTATTAATTAAATTTTTCAAATCCAATGAATTATACTATAATTGAAAATTTTCCAAATATGTATTATCCTTTTGGCAAGTTTTTATTACTCGCCATTGGCTCCACTCCCATTCCACATATTAATAGTGCTAATTGATTAAAAATTCCTTATTATGAATGCAACGAGGTTCATCATTAGTCACTAACACAGTCTTTCTTTTTAACCAACTTTTAAAAAATGGATTAATTTATGAATCAACAAGCGACAAGATACTTCAGTCTGGAATAGATTGGTATCAATTATCAAAAAATAACATCGTTTTCAATCAACAATCAAACAGTTTTTCTTCTTCAAATTCCCGCCCCCCGCGCCCCCCCCCTCCCCCCCGCCCCCCGCCCACCTCCCCTCCCTCCGCCTCCTCCCCCCCCCCCGCCCCCCCCTCCCCCCGCCCCGCCGCTCCCTACCACTCCCCTCCCCTCGGTTCTCCTCCCCCCCCCCCCCGCTTCCCCCCCCCCCGCCCCGCCCCCCCAAAATGGAGAAAGTAAACTTAAACCAATCAACTATTCAACCTTTTAGGGTAAGGGTTTACCACATGAAGATTCCACTATGTTAAAAGCTTTGTTTGACTATTTTTTTGCATTTTTTCATGTAATTTTTTTTGGGTATAATATATATGGAACTTCCTTTAATTAATAGTCTTAAATTTCATAGATAAAATGAAGAAAAAAATCAAATTTTTTACACAGAATCTCGAAATGATAAGAATAAGGCAGTCAGAAGTGACAGTTGTATTTTTGGTCTAACCCGATTGGTTACTAAAAAAAGTAATTTTTATTAAAATATTTGAATTATAATATTTTACAAAAACACTAAATTGATACATCCTTTTAAATAATTATAAGCTTAATTAAATATTATACGTAAATTGGATTGAAATCGCTAAATCAAAAGGATCAATAAAAGAAAGAAAGAAGGATTGTAAACTTGGTAGCCCTATAAGATTAAACTGTTTAATACTTGTTATATAAAATTTCTCAATTAATGCAAAGATTATAATTAATTAAGCTGCTGGTGGATCCACTCCAATTTCATAGATAGAATTATAAATTGAGGAGTGACTTATTAAGGTTTCCTTAAAGCATTTTTTAGTAATTGAAGGGTAATCGAAAGAAACGCCTAACTAATACTAATAAATGAAAGAGGTTTAAGAGGAACAAGCAGAGACCAAACAAATGATATGGGCCACATGCATTGAAATCTGATTCCCTCTGGGCAATATTAATTATACCTTTGGGAGACAAGTTGGAGTGTTCCGAAATAGAAAAAAAAAAAAAAAAAAAAAAAAAAAAAAAAAAAAAAAAAAAAAAAAAAACCAGTCTTTTTATATCTCACCACCCAAAACGACATACATGATGCCTTTACACTTCCCGGTTGGCTATTTGGGCAAGCCAAGACAACAATCAGAATCACTATGCACACCCCTCAATCTCATTCTTCGTTGTACATAATAACACTTCCACTTCTAATCAACTCCCACACTTTTCTAGCGCTTCTGGGTTGTCTTCTTCCGATAGTTTTAAGCCTTCTCGCCAATGAAAATGCTTCCATGCTTTCCGTAAAATTCTTATGCGACTTTTGTTTTCTTTTCCTTCTCATCACCTATCATGGTTTCTTCTCAAAGCAAAGAAACTGTAGTGGAGAGATTGATCCTCACAAAGACTTGTGCAGTTCTTATTACTCGTCGCCTCATTCGCATTAGCAGTGAGGCCATTGCATGTAAGATTGCATTGCAGTTCTTGAATAAGTCTTCTCAGGAAGGAGTTTTAGATGGTGAAATCTGAATGTCTTGGTTTGAGACCATTGAATTGCGTTGCGTTCTTTGGTTTTTATTTTCAGACCATTTGATTTTAATGATTCTGAATTCTTTCAAGAGCAATTAATACGATGATGCGATACATATGATAATATATACATTTTGGTGCTGTTTGGGGTTTGCCATGTGTTTATCCACTTCTCTCCTCTCTTCTCCATTTTTTTGTTTGCGAACGAGGTTTGATGATTTTAATAAGTTTTGTAACATTACAGTCTCGATTTCAAGATCAAGATGTTTTCTTTCTTCCCTTCATTTTTTTTCTTTAAATTTTGATTTTTTATTATTATTAATAAGCTTCAGTTGTACCTCGAGTTGGGAGCATCGATCAAACCAACAAAAAAAAAAAAAAGGAATATATTCATGTTGAGATAATCAATAATCTTAAATAATTACTCCACTAATTTTGTTGATTAAATTTTGGGAGTTAAAATAACGAACTCTTTTGTTACTACATGATGTATGAAACACGGAAGCAATGAGACAAACTAATTTCCCCGGCAAAATGTAATTTCGAGGTCCAGAGAAATATTTTCCTACCAAAAACATAATGTCCAACGCAGTTTGTGTTTTTTCATGCCAGAGTCTCAAGGAAGCACGTGCAATGCAATTGCGCCACTAAGAGCTAGGTTACAATTACATTGCTTTCGAAAAATTTGTCTAATATCTCAATAGCTTAAAAATAAGTAATTCAGTACTCATCTATCTCTTCAAAAAAAAAAAAAAAAAAAAATTACTGATCTAAAATCCGATTGCCGGATTAAAACTAATTTAATAATATTTTTCAGTTGGTTTTGCTTTTTGGTTTTACTGGTTTATAAATTTATGTGTTATCCATAAGAAAATTGAAGTTACAAATTTTAAGATTTTGTAGAATTTAATGTTTAACCTAATGGGAGAAAACTAACATCAATAAATTTACCCAATGGAGTTAAATTATTATATGGGTTTTTTTTTTTTTTGAAAAAAATATTATTATTAATTATTATTGCAAGAATAGATCAGATTTTTTATTTTTTTGAACAAAAACGAAAGAAAGAATAAAAGTGAGAAGTTGGAGAAGTCCATGATCTTCGAGGGCTTTTGATTGGGCTACTGAGAGATAGCTCCAAGGCTTTCATCTGGTCCAGTCATAGAGCAATTTTTGAGTCCATAAATTGGTAAATTTTAATGGGGCCATTGACTTTGGTTCATGATAAGGAAACTTTATAATATGTAGAAATGGGACCATTGATTTGACTTTATATTTTATCCGCTTTTGTTTTATTAACTACCAATTTAATTATCGTGCAAACGCAAACTGTAATTCCGTTATTTGTATTTAAATTTAAAATTTTTATATTAATTATTTATTTTTTATTTATATTTATATTTATTTTTTACTTTTTTATGTTAATTATTTATTTATAAATTTATTTATTAATTATTTAGATTTTATTATATTCGTCAATTTATTTAAAATTCATTATATAACTGCATATATGTATAATCACAATATCAACCTAATAAAATACGTTATAAATTATATACTTAGTGTCAGATCCAATTCCGATGGGCCGGACCGGCACTAGGGCCAGGTAGAGCTTAAGGCCGAGGCCGCCGTAGTAAGCCTGAAACACAAAAAAAATTATTATCTTCTCAATATAATTAAACATCAGCCCATGTTTTGTAGGAAATAAAATCTCAGATTTTTTATAAATCTCGCCACAAATTTTTTAGCTACAACATTATAGTTTGGCCAATTAACAATACACCACATTTATATGAGCTCACATAAATATATTGTTATGTTAAATACACGATTAATTATATTAAACAAATTTAACACTGCGGAGTCACTAACTAATAGAAATGTAACATAGATTTTTATACATCTAGACACATAGCAAAATATTTTATTGGTCTAGGAAAATTTTCTTTATGAAGCTCCTGCGCGAAGGAAATGCTTAACCGAATTAGAAGAGAAAATCTTACTTCCTGAAAAATTTGGTAATAACAAGACATTGAGTTTTTCTTTAAGGAGTAATAATTAATTCGCAAACACGAAACGCAGTCACACAAAATATGTAAACATATCAATCTAGTCCATGTCCGACTAGTTATATGCTCACCGCCAGCCAGTCACACCCAAATGACAATATAATTAGCACTCAACAATCTATAACATCCTTCATATAATCAATCATCGAACGTGGAAATTAGTCAGTGGCACCACTGAAACCCGCACCAACGAGCCGTCCTCGAACACATGGCTCTGCCTCTCATACAATTGCACCAGGGAGCCGACCCCTACGGCAAATCCTGGTCTAAATCCTCACTTTACCAGTCCTCTCATTGTTTTTCATTCTCGTCTTTTTTTCTTTCCATAAACCAACAGGAGGCAACACCGGTGGTCTCCATCCAAATCTTAGATCATCAAAGTGCTCACAACAGGAGGCACCCTGCGGCTATAACGAATCAAATCTAGATTATCAAGGGTGGCGCAACAACAAGAAAGCCATCCTGTTGAATTTTTCCCATATAATCCTATATCATCAGGTGCACAAGGGGGCGCCGATTCCCCATTTCCCCCCGGCCGACGTCAAGTATCATATCATATAGAATCATATCACGACCGTCTCACCAAACCCATGGTGGTCCCACTTCAATCCGCAATTCCACAACAAACAAAGCATAGCATTTTTCAACAACGACAATTAATCAAACATTTGTGGCAATCAAAAATGCAGACATATTTATCAGTTGAATCACCGTAATGACAATGCCATTAGAATCTCATTCTCAATGCAATTAAATAATTAAATAAATACCATTACACAATAAATAAACAACATAATAAATGATAATATAACAATTAACAATGAAAATAATTAAATACTTAAATATTAAATGAATTATTAAGATAATAAATAAATTAAATAATTTAGAATTAAAAACAGAACAATTAAATAAATATAAATTAATCGGAAATAAATAAATAATTTGAAATAATTCGAAATATGAATAATAAGAAAAATAATTAAAATATTAGAAGCATTCTATTTAATATTTATTTAAGTTTAGAATATATTAAAATAGCCCTTTATTAATATGTAGTCATTACTTTATAAAACTAGTCTAAAAGTTCATATCGAAATTTTTCAGTGAACAGCATACCTCCCTAAAAATAGGACTATCTTACCCCTGTTTAAATTAATCACAAAATTAATATATATATTAATACACACCAGCCCATTAGATAACCGTTCGGGGCATTCAATCATCCGATACACACCGTCCTCCTTAAGAATA
>NW_023591137.1:0-20832 GCF_014843425.1 Jatropha curcas
CAGCTGCGGACGCAGCCACTACCGGGTCAGGCTTCCTTTGGCTCCTTTGGGCCGGTTTGGTTCAAATTTTTGGTTCAAACATTCCTGGTTGATCGTGACGCCTCATCCCTTGTCCTCATATCATCATCGGGCCAAGTGGGGGCATAAAATCACACATCAACACCTCTAGATGAGTGCAATCTGAGAGATCTAGAAGCTACAGAGTAGAAAGTTGATGAATCTTTTACTGATTACATGGCAAGATGGAGAGCCAAGGTCACACAAATGAGAAACTGACCCGACATTAAGGGACGGATCAAAATCTTCATTAAGGGAACCTTGCCAGCATACCAAGAAAAGTTGTATTACATGCCTTTGATCGAGTTTTCACAAGCCTATGAGGTCAAAACCACCATAAAGGATAAGATAAGGGAAGACAAGAAACATGGGAACGGTTCTGGGAGCTTCAACAAGTTCGGTTTTCAAGGGTCTAGTTTTTCTAGGAAGACCCCGAGTGCAAACAAGAATACCACAACAGGTACCCTAGATTTGAGGGTCGCCAGTATGCAGCAAAGGTGGTTCTCCAATTTTGGTACTCCTTTGTCGAAGGTGTTTGAGAAAGTCAAGTCAACGGGTTTGTTGCAACGACTAGCATCGAGACAACGTCTGGGACCTTTGATAAAGAACTTCAACCGTAATGGTTATTGTCAATGTCACCTAGGCAACAGTCACAATACCAACCAATGTCTTCAGTTGAGACATGAAATCCAAAATCTTATTAATGAGGGCAAGGTGATAGATCCGAAAAAATCCAGGCAAAGCACAAGAACTAATCCATTGCGAACTTCCGTAATGTGCCGCCTCCTAAGAATTCATACATGGTTGAGCTAGTAAGACTCCCGAGGAGGTGATGGCCAAGTTTGAAGAGGAGGAGGAAGATAAAGAGAGAGAATAGTTATTGGAATAGATTTTTGTAATGGTCTTGAATGTGGGGGACGACAATGAAGAGGAGCGGTTAAACCAAAATGAAGAATGGGTGGAAAATGAGAATGAGTTTCTAGTGAATCCCATTACTCTTGATGTTTGGAGTATTGAGGAAGAGAAAGAAGCTAAAGTAGTAAACCACATGACCCATAGTGGTTGAGTCTATCAGTAAGATATAATAAAGCTGAGAGCGAAAAATGAGAAAGCTAGCCCATCGGTCATGTCGAAGAAAGATGATGAAGATGACGCATGGATCAAATAATTAAAAAGAACCCATGCTAATATGAGCATGTGGGACCTACTTGTCTCTTCCAAGAAACACTAAGAGGCTTTGCTTAAAGCTATGGTCGAGATTTCGATCTCGTCATCCATTTGTATTGCTGATTTTATAGGGCTGGTCCAACATAACCCTCTTACAATCACTTTTTCTGTTTCTAGTGAAATCCAATTGTACTCTTGATGTTTTGGAGTATTGGAGGAAGAGAAAGAAAAGCTAAAGAAAGTAAACCACGATGACCCATAGTGGGTTGAGTCTATCAAGGTAAAGATATAAGATAAAGCTGAAGAGCGGAAAAATGAGAAAGCTGAATGCCCATTCGTTCCCAGTGTCGAAGAATTGGGACCTACTTGTCTCTTCCAAGAAACACTAAGAGGCTTTGCTTAAAGCTATGGTCGAGATTTCGATCTCGTCATCCATTTGTATTGCTGATTTTATAGGGCTGGTCCAACATAACCCTCTTACAATCACTTTTTCTGATGATGAGCTTCCTCTTGAAGGAAGGAATCACACCAAAGCCTTATTCATTAAGGTAGAAGTGAGAGGTAAGGTGACAGGTAACATCATGATTGATGATGGTTTAGCTTTGCATGTATGTCCATTAAAGCTTCTATCAAAGTTCAAATTGGAAGTGTCAAATCTAGAACCTTCAGAAGTTGTCATTCGGTCTTACGATGATTTAAAGAGACAATTAGAGGGTATATTCAAGAGAGTCATTAAAGTGGGATCGATCAAGAAAGAGATAGAATTCATTATGATAGACATTCCCCCGACATTCACCTTACTACTTGGGTGCCCATGGTACCATTCTTTGGGTGGTGTGCCATCTACATTATACTAGAAAATCAAGTTTCCATTTAATGGTGAGGTCATCACCATTCCAGCTGCTAATGAGAGGAGTGTAGCCACACTAAACATTGACAAACAAGTCATTCTCGTATAGACTGGCTCTAGATTGCTGTCCTAAGTACCGATAAGGGGCCCACTGTCTCCAACATCATAAAGAAAATGAACTTTGAGGAAGGGAAATGATTAGGAAAGAACCAACAGGGTATCACAGAATTAACAGAAATTCACACCCAGAGGAACTGCTTAGGCCTGGATTACAAATATGGAAGCACTCCAATGAGAATACTCGTCTGGTTAGACATGGATGGACGTTTCATCCGTTCGAGATAGTATTCCTCTCCATGTCTACCAATAGAGCCTTTTGAGCACAATGGAAAGACATACCCAGGTCTAGAGATTTTTACGAATGCCATTGATATCTTGGCGGTAGAGCCCAGAGAACCAGAGTAAGAGAAAGAAAAGGAAGAAGAGAAAGAACAAAAAGAAGAGGGGATTGAAGGGCAAAAGGCGACTGAGGAAGAGAACAAGAAAGAGGAGCAAGCTTCTCAACAAGAAGAAGAAGAAGGGAATAAGAAGGTTACAACCTTATAGGCAAGCATCTATGGCCGTGAGAAGGAATGTGAACTTGAGTCCATATTTTTATGGGCTTTTTGTGGTTTTAAAAAGGATTGGTAAGGCAACTTATGGACCTTAGTTACCTATAGGCAGCTTTATTCATAATGTGTTTCATGTTTTGCAGCTTAAGAAGCACATTGGGTCTAATACATCTGTTTCTCCTACTCTCATTGCCATATTGGGTACAAACTATCCCATTATTAAACCTCTTCGAGTTCTAGATTCTAGAATTATCCAAAGGAACCACCTTTTAGTGCCTCAGGTGTTGGTTCTTTGGAAGGATTTACTTATTTCTGCAGCAACTTGGGAGGATTCATCTTTTCTTTACCATTAGTTTCCTACTTTTAAGCTTGAGGACAAGCTTTGATTTAAGAGGAGTAGTTGTGAGGACCCCAGTGTAATACATTTTGGGTTTTATTGTAATCCTTTGAATAATTTTAGATATTCTTGTAATAATTTGCTAAGTTGTTGCTCATTTGGCATTAGTAAGCCTAGTTATCAAGCATGCATGAACTGACAGTAAAAGTAAATCCTTGTGTAACAGTTTATCCATATTCATTAATATAAATATTCTTTCTCTCTCTTCATTTCTCTTTCTCTCGCTTCTTCTTCGATCCTCTCTTCTCCTCTTCCCTGAATTCTCATTCTTCTCTAAATCCCTAGTTAGGGTTTGCATGTCTGGCAACCCTAACATTCTGTAGATCAATCATCAGATCAGAAATCAGAACCATGCAGTCCTATTGATTGATTTTAGCCTTTAGTTATCATGTTTTCACAGTTGATTTGTGAAGAGGGAGTAGAAGAAGAGAGATATTTATGATCTAGAAAATCATACCTTAGCCTTGCGAGTCTTGGGAACTTTGAGCATTGATTGAATGATTCATCCAAATCTCAATTCTATCTTGCCTTTATTGGAGTGGGCCAAATTAATTCAAGGAGAATTATTTTGGGATGAATAGAATTAAATTAATTAAATAGGAGATCACAAAGATCTTAATTTAAAGGTGTTGGGCCTAATCATTTTAAAGAAAGTTAATAAGGTAAAAGGGTAGGCTTAAATTGCAAAAAGATTGTAATAGGAGAAAGAAGAGAGAGATTTTTTCAGTGTCAACACAGCTGGGGAAACATAGTGTGAAAAGGGGGGCTATTTATAGTGAAAATCACGCCAAAATAGAGTCAAGCTCGAGTCCAACTAGGAGAATCTACATGGAACTCATGTGGCAGCCGCATGGATTATTTTGATGGCTGCAAGGCCCATGGTGCTACCAAGCCAAATTTTTACCCATTTTGACTTTTCAGCTTTTTTGACTTATCTTTCAAGGCTCCACTCTCCTTCGTTTAAAGGCAGATTTTTGCGTTTAATATATCGTTGGAAAGATTAATAAGTCTAGTTTCCAACGACACTTGAATCATTCAAAACTATAGTTTGTAGGTCAAGTTAAGACCAAAAGAGTGAACAATGATCGCTTTCCAGCTTTTAGGGTTTTGCTCGATTCTCGATCAATTGAGGATCGATCTGAACTTCACCTTTCTAATTGATTTCTAATAGTATAATATAAGGGTGTAAAATGACACCAAAATTTTTTCTCATTGGGAACTTTGTTTCAAAATTTTTTTCTTCTTTGGAAGTCTTGTCTTTCAAAGTTGTCTCCTCTTTAAAGGTTTTGTCTCTAAAATTGTTTTCTTCTTTGAAATAGTTTCTTTAGTTCAAAATTGTTTCTCCTTGGAAATTTTGTTTTTAAATTTGTTTCTTCTTTAGAAATCATGTCTTTCAAAATTTTTTCTTCTTGGGAAGTCTTGTCTCCCAACTTGTTTCTTCATTGAAAGAGTTTTTTTGCTCCAACATTGTTTGATAGGAAGTGATGGTTTTTTTAATTAATTGTTTTTAAATGATGCCAAAATTGTTTCTGCTTAGAAAATTTGTTTCTTCTTTAGAAGTCTTGTCTTTTAAAGTTGTTTCTTCTTTGGAGGTCTTGTCTCCAAACTTATGTTCTTTGAAAGAGTTTCTTTGGTCCAAAATTGTTTCTCCTTGGAAACTTGGTTTTCAAATTTGTTTCTTCTTTGGAAATCTTGTCTCCTAACTTGTTTCTTCTTTGAAAGAGTTTCTTTGCTCCAAAATTCTTTCTCTTTTGGAAATTTCCAAATGTGTTTCTTCTTTAGAAGGATTTTTATTTTGCAAAGTTGTTTCTTCTTAGAACTCTAATCTCCAGATTTGTTTCTTCTTTGCAAAAGTTTCAATCCAAATTGTTTCTCCTTTGGAAATCTCCAATTGTTCTTCTTCTTCGGAAGCCTTATGTAAAATTATGTCTTCTTAGAATTCTAATCTCCAAAGTGGTTTCTTCTTTACAAAAGTAGTTCTTCAAAATTTTTTCTTTTTGGAAATTCTATTTCTCAAGTTTGTTTCTCTTTTGGAAGGATCACTCTATTAGAAAAAGATCCTTAAGTAATCAAGTACAAGGCTTAGCCTTGTGTGGTAGCCTTTGAAATCAGCTAATTTCCCGTAATTTATTAGCATGGATATGCATGGTCATGTATTAATCACTATGCATGAAAGGTTTTGATAAAAAAAAATCAAATTTTCTTTAACAAAAAGTAAGTGAGTTTTTCAAAAATATGGCCGAGAAGGAGAAAAGGACTTAATTGCAAAGATAAGTTTATAATAAATGCACAATTGATGGAGGGTTTTAGGTTAATTCAATCAATCTTTGGAAAAATTGCATTTTAGGAACTAATTGAAGAACTTTTGAAACATTAGGACCTAATTGAAATTTTCTAGGAGTGAAATTGGAAAGGTGCAAATTTCAGGGTTGCCCACAAAAAGGACTTGAGGCAGCAGCACTAATCCTATAGCCAATTTTCCTATTTATGTAGGGCGTGAAAACACCAAATAAATCATTTTTCTGCAATTTTCAGCCCTTTTATTTATTGTTTTCTCTTAAACTTTTCATGCTTTCTTGCCATGGAACCTTACTATAACCACTATATGAATTCATAGATTAGAGACCTCGAAAAAGTTAAACGTTTGAACTTAAAAAGTTACAATATCATTCCTATTTTGACCTAGGGGGGTTTAAAGTCAATAGGAGATTTTGAATAATTGCTTGAAATTTTGGGATCCCAATCACATGTTTTTTTATTTGGCGCGAGCATGTATGAGATGTGTCTTACTTTTGAAGAATTTAATCATATTCTTGGAGATAGGGTTCGCGCGTTGTTGGCCAAAACTAAAATGAAGTTGGGTACTTTTTTAGTTTCCAACTTGTTTTGCTTGGATACTAAGAAAGCTGAAAACATGCTGGTTAATGGTAAGGTGGACTTGAATGCTCTAATTACAGAGAGTTTTGGGACCCTGGAAGGCTTCAACAACCAAGAAAGACAAAGGCTTAAAATGAGAGCCTTATTTTTCTATTTGATTATTGGCTTCTTATTTGCAAGTTTTGTTGGATTAGGTGATCTCCAATTTATGGAATTGGTATCTCAGCTGGAGGAATACCATAATAACACTGGATTGGTTTCAGCTGAAACTTTGATGAGTCTTGATACTGCATTTAGGACAAGTGGATCATGGTCTGTAACTCCCTTATTTTGCAGATTTGGCTAATAGACCATTTGAAAGTGGTTAGTCCTCCTAAAAAGTTTTCCCTATGACCATTCTCAATATCGCACTTGCAAAATCCTAATTAGGTTTGGTAGAGAGGAGAAGTAAGCTAATTGGCTTTTAGATTTGGATTCCAAGATATCTACTAGATTTACCCATGGTATGGGATTGACTCTTTCATTGTTATGAGTTATAAGTATAAGATGGTATACTTGTTTGGATTGTCTATGACCACTTTTTACCAGAGTAGTAAGGTTTTGAGACACATGGGCGATTCTCAAGGAGTTCCACATCACGGACCAAATTTTCCTTCTATGATGATTAATGGCTTCATTTCAAAGGCCATTTTGTAAGGTTGGGCTTGGTCATATCATTTTATAACTCCATCGAATAGGACTAATGTATTCGAAGGATATGCAGGTTGGTTTATCTCAAATGTCTGGCCTTATGAATAGGTATATAGAGCTGTCTTACTAATCGAGCTTGAGAGGGAAATAGAGATTCCTATACCTTAAAAGGAAATTATGGTTTCAGACAGGTTGTTTCAGAGGTTTTAATAGAAAATTTTGGATTTAGGAAACAAGAATGTTGATTACAAATCATTTTTTCTTAGAGATAGGAAAAGGAATAATAAAAAGTTTATTATTTTCTTGATTATATTCAAACATCAATTCTAATACAATGTATGCAAGGTGTGTATTCAAAGTACTTCTTCAATTGACGATAGGTTAGAGAATTTAGTTCCACCTACATCCATTAAAATAGCAGCTCCACATGATAGTATCTTTTTGATCTCATAAGGTTCGAACAGATTGGCTTTAATTTTCCTCTTGATTTATTAGTAATATTTCTTATTTCCTTTAATCCCATTCTAGCAATCCTCTATCTTTGACCCTTTTGTTGAAGAATCTCGCTATCCATTAATGATAACCTTGAATCTAATACAAAACTTTCATTCTTCTGTCATCAACAATATTTAATTAATCAGGATACCCTTTAATCTAGTCCACTTCATTCAACTAACTTTTTTCCATAATTCTAACTGAAGGAACTTCTATTTTTATTGGCAAGACCGCTTCCATCCAATATACTAAAGAGTATGGAGCTGCCCCAATTGGCATTCTAATAGAAGTCCAATAATCCCAGAAAGCAAAAATTAATTGCTTATGCCAATTCTTATGGTTCTAGATTGTCTTTTGCAAGATAGACTTGATGGTCTTATTGACAGCTTCAATTGCCCTATTAGTAGTCTGTAGCCGATAAGAGAAGAATGGTGGTGTTAAGTCTTATACCTCACTGAATTTACCATTTACTAATTTACTGATGGAGCTTTACCGTTTATTGAATTAATCAATTTAACATAGAAGGATTAACTTTTTTTTTTTACAAAAAAAGAAATCAAAACGATGCTGTTTTAAGTAAATGTTGAATTTTGAAAATTTTGAATACTTTATCGAACCATTTACCATTATTGAATTTTCTATGAAAAAATTTGCCCATTATTTACCATTTACTGATTTACCGAACCATTTTTACCAAATAACCTAGGTTCAGTTTGGTAAATCGGTAATTACCGAAGTTTGTCCACTCTTATTAGTTTGGATAAAATGAGATACTTATTTAGAATTCAACACATGATAGGAAGCATCTTCGACTCACTTAGTAAATTAATCAATTGCAACTATTCATGCCCATTGAAGGTTTTTTGTGTAATCCGACTAATGATATCAATGCCCTATGTTGCAAATGGCCAAGGTGTAGCAGTAGAACAACAGAACTAGAGACTATTTTTACGATTTTGTATAAATTTGAGATTTATGGCATCTTTGCATATACTTTATCACAAAATGAGTAGATTATTAATCAATAGTCTTTAATTACGATTATTAATCAGAAAAATGAGTAGATTACTAAATCTTCTTTCTAAATATTTGAATATTAATGACCCCAGTTCTACCCTTAATGATCTAAATACCCAAGAGAAGAGTATCGCTCGTTTGGAGATTCATAATTAGTCTATCACAAAACATGATGTTAATACTATTTATAAAATTTGTTCTTTTGATTTTCTTTCTGATTATTCAATTAAACAAATTGAGCAATTTGTTCCGTTAAGCCATATGCATGGAAATATTCAATTATTTTCTCCGTAAGCTATTTTGAAGCACAAAGAAAAATACAAATTTTGCATATAGGTATGGTTCAAGTTGCAATTAAACATTTATTTTGAGTTGGTTTAGAAATTCCTGTTTTTGCATGTTTACGAGATGCAAGACATTTGAATTTTTCAAATTCTCTTTTAGCTATGATTGAATCTAATTTAGCTAATGGTCCTATCTAATTTAGCTAATGGTCCTATCTATTTTAATTGTTATCCAAAATTTTCTATGTCTCTCTATGATCCAAATATTCTAAATGCTTTAACTTTAACAATTAAATCAAAAAATATAAATTTGTCCAGATAATACCAGGTCTATAGTAGTGAAAACAGGATTGTTTAATGAAAAATGTACAAAGTCGTGGTTCCAAATAGTTAATTTTGCAAATAAAAATCCTATGGTGTTTATAAATAAGAATAACTTCAAGGTTGGAGATGCAGCAGGGTAACCAATCCCGCATGCCTTCCGCATGCCTAAAGCCACTGTTCAACCATCTGAGCTGCATCCCGTTCAAAAATAAATTCACATGTTCCTGACCAATGGTTGCTTTTTAGATTTTTTTCTCATTTTGGCCTTATCTTGCACCGAATTATTGCTTAATTATAATGATCTTCTAAAATCATCTAGTAAAAAATTACTGAAAATAGGACTTTTTTATAAGAAATGTACATTTCGTGGTTCGAAAGAGTTAATTGTGGAAACAAAAATGGTACTCTATGTTTAAATAAGAATAACTTAAGGTCAGTCTGGAAATGCAGAGTATCAATCCCCGTACTTCTCGCTTGCAAAGCGAACGCTCTACCATCTGAGCTACCTCTCCATTGAAAACAACTTGCTTTATTGATCAACTTAAGGGAACTTTTAACTAATGGTTGCCTTTGTACTTCTTCTCATTTTGGGTTATTTGTATTTCTTCTCATTTTTGTTTAGCGGTTCCAAAGAGTCATTATTGAAATAAAAATGCTATTGCATGTATAAATAAGAATAGCTTTAAGTTTTCAGATGCGGAGTATCGATCCCCGTACCTCTCGCATGCTAAGCGAGCGCATGCTAAGCGAGCGCTCTACCATTTGAGCTACTCCCATTGGAAAACAATTTCGCTTTTAATGTGATCAACTTCGAGAACCCTTTTAGAAATTTCTAACCAATGGTTGCCTTTGTGCTTCTTCTCATTTTGGGTTATCCTGCATTCGATTGTTGCTTAATTACATTTGATATTTCTTCATGTAAAATCATATGATAAAACACTAGTGAAAACAGGATTGTTTAATGAAAAATGTGCAAAGCTGGGGTTCTAAATAGTTAATTTTGCAAATAAAAATCCTACGGTGCTTATAAATAAGAATAACTTCTATTTTGAGATGCAGGTACCAATCTCCATGCCTCTCGCACGCTAAGCCACTGTTCAACCATCTGAGCTGCATCCCCGTTGAACATAATTCACATCATTGATTGACCCCTTGAAATTTCTGACCAATAAATTTCTGACCAATGGTTGCTTCTAGACTTATTCTCATTTTGGCTTTATTCTTGCTTCGATTAATTGCTTAATTACATATGAATCTTGCTTAAAGTAAAAATCACTAGTAAAAAATTACTGAAAATAGGACTTTTTTTACAAGAAATGTACGTTTTGTTTGTTCAAAAGAGTTAATTGTAAAAATAAAAATGCTTACTGTATGTTTAAATTAGAAACTAACTTTAAAATCTGGAAATGCAGAGATCGATCCCCGAAACCTCTCTTGCTAAGGAGCGCTCTACCATCTGAGCTACCATCTCCATTGAAAAAACAACTTGCTTTATTGAAATCAACTTAAGGAACTTCTTAACTAATGGTTGCCTTTGTACTTCTCTCAAATTTTGGTTATTTGTACTCTCTCATTGGGTTATTTGTACTCTCTCAATTTTTGTTTAGCGGTTCAAAGAGTATTATTGGAAATAAAAATGCTATTGCATGTAATAAATAAGAATAGCTTTAAGTTTTTTCAGATGTGGGTATCGTATCCCCGTACCTCTCAGCACGCTAAAGTGAGCGCTCTGACCATTTTGAGCAACATCCACACTTCAAATAATTCGCTTTATTGATCAAGACTTCGAGAAATTTCTAACCATCTAACCAATGGTTGCCTTTGTACTTCTTCTCATTTTGGGTTATCCTGCATTCGATTGTTGCTTAATTACATTTGATATTTCTTCATGAAAAATTATATCGTAAAACATTAGTGAAAAAATGATTGTTTAATGAAAAATGGACAAAGCCGTGGTTCCAAATAGTTAATTTTGCAAATAAAAATCTTATGGCGCTTATAAATAAGAATAACTTCAATTTTGATAAGCAGGGTACCAATCCCCATGCCTCTCGCACGCTAAGCCATTGTTCAACCCTCTGAGCTGCATCCCCTTAAAATTTCTGACCGATGGTTGCTTTTAGACTTGTTCTCATTTTGGCTTATGTTGCATTCGATTATAGCTTAACTACATATGATCTTGCTTCGTGAAAAATCATCAAGTACAAAATTACTGAAAATATGACTTTTTGACAAGAAATGTACGTTTCGTGGTTCGAAAGAGTTAATTGTGGAAACAAAAATGATACTGTATGTTTAAATAAGAATAACTTAACGTTTGGAAATGCGGAGTATTGATCCCCGTACCTCTCGCTTGCAAAGTGAATGCTCTACCATCTGAGCTACATCTCTATTGCAAACAATTTGCTTTATTGATCAACTCAAGGAACCTTCTAACTAATGGTTGCCTTTGTACTTCTTCTCATTTTTGTTTAGCGGTTCCAAAGAGTTATTATTGAAATAAAAATGCTATTGCATGTATAAATAAGAATATTGCATGTATAAACTAAGAAATAGCTTTAAGTTTTCCAGATGCGGAGTTATCGATCCCCGTAACCTGCGCGCACCGCTATGGGGTGAGCGCTCTTACCATTTGACTACACCCCATTAAAAATTAATTTGCCTTTAGTTGATCAACTTCGAGAAAATTTCCTAACCAATGGTTGCCTTGTATCTTATTTTCACTTGGGTTACCTGCATTCGATTGTTGCTTTAATTACATTTGATATTTCTTCATGAGAAAATCATCTGGTAAAAAATTGAGTGAAAAAATGATTTAATGAAAAATGCACAAAGCCGTGGTTCCAAATAGTTAATTTTGCAAATAAAAATCCTATGGCGTTTATACATAAGAATAACTTGAAGGTTGGAGATGCTGGATACCAATCCCCATGCCTCTCGCACGCTAAGCCTGTCCTCAACCATTTGAGCTGCATCCCTGTTGAACATAATTCACATCCTTGATTGACCCCTTGAAATTTCTGACCAATGGTTGCTTCTAGACTTATTCTCATTTTGGCTTATCTTGCATCCGATTATTGCTTAATTACATATGATCTTGCTTCGTGAAAAATCATCTAGTAAAAAATTACTGAAAATAGGACTTTCTTTTTTTTATAAGAAATGTACGTTTTGTTGTTCAAAAGAGTTAATTTTAAAAATAAAAATGCTACTGTATGTTTAAATTTGAATAACTTTAAAATCTGGAAATGCAGAGTATCGATCCCCATACCTCTCGCTTGCTAAGCGAATGCTCTACCATCTGAGCTACATCTCCATTGAAAACAATTCACTTTATTGATTAACTCAGAGAAACGTCTAACTAATGGTCTTTGTACTTCTTCTCATTTTGGGTTATTTGCACTTCATCTCATTTTTTTTAGCGGTTCCAAAGAGTTATTGTTGAAATAAAATTGCTACTGCATGTATAAATAAGAATAAATAACTTTAAGTTTAAAGATGCGGAGTATCGATCCCTGTACCTCTTGCATGCTAAGTGAGCGCTCTACCATTTGAGCTACATCCACATTGAAAACAATTCACTTTATTGATTAACTCCGCGAAATTTCTGATCAATGTTTGCCCTTGTACTTCTTCTCTTTTTGGGTTATCTTGCATGCGATTGTTGATTAATTACATTTGATATTTCTTTATGAAAAATCATCTGATAAAACATTAGTGAAACAAGATTTTTAATGAAAAATGCACAAAGCCGTGGTTCCAAATAGTTAATTTTGCAAATAAAAATCCTATGGCGTTTATACATAAGAATAACTTGAAGGTTGGATCATAAGAATAACTTGAAGGTTGGAGATGCAGGATACCAATCCCCATGCCTCTCGCACGCTAAGCCTGTCCTCAACCATCTGAGCTGCATCCCCGTTGAAAATAAATCACATCCTTGATTGACCCCTTCAAATTTCGGACCAACGGTTGCTTTTAGACTTATTCTTATTTTGGGTTATCTTGCATTCAATTATTGCTTAATTACATATGATCCTTCTTCGTGAAAAATCATCTAGTAAAAAATTATTGAAAATAGGACTTTTTTGACAAGAAACGTATGTTTCGTGGTACGAAAGAGTTAATTGTGGAAACAAAAATGACACTCTATGTTTAAATAAGAATAACTTAAAGTCAAAATGCAGAGTATCGATCCCCGTACCTCTCGCTTGCAAAGCGAACGCTCTACCATCTGAGCTATATCTCCATTGAAAACAACTTGCTTTATTGATCAACTCAAGGGAACTTCTAACTAATGGTTGCCTTTGTACTTCTTCTCATTTTGGGTTATTTGTACTTCTTCTCATTTTTCTTTAGCGATTCCAAAGAGTTATTATTGAAATAAAAATGCTATTGCATGTATAAATAAGAATAGCTTTAAGTTTTTAGATGCGGAGTATCGATCCCCGTACCTCTCGCACGCTAAGCGAGCGCTCTACCATTTGAGCTACATCCCCATTAAAAACAATTCACTTTATTGATCAAAATTCACTTTATTGATCAACTTCGAGAAATTTCTAACCAATGGTTGCCTTTGTACTTCTTCTCATTTTAGGTTATCCTGCATTCGATTGTTGCTTAATTACATTTGATATTTCATCATGAAAAATCATCTGGTAAAACATTAGCGAAAAAATGATTGTTTAATGAAAAATGCACAAAGCCGTGGTTCCAAATAGTTAATTTTGCAAATAAAAATCGTATGGCGCTTATAAATAAGAATACCTTCAATTTTGATATGCAGGGTACCAATCCCCATGCCTCTCACACGCTAAGCCATTGTTCAACCATCTGAGCTGCATCCCCGTTGAAAATAATTCACATCATTGATTGACCCCTTAAAATTTCTGACCAATGGTTGCTTTTAGACTTATTCTCTATTCATTTTGTCTGTGATGTTGCACTTCGATTATACGATTATATGATCTTGCTTTGTGAAAGAATCATCTAGTAAAAAATTACTGAAAAATAGGACTTTTTGACAAGAAATGTGACATTTCGTGTTCGAAAGATAATTGTGGAAACAAAAATGAACTGTATTGCTTTTTTAAAAAATAGAAAACTTTAAAGTCTGGAATGCGGAGTATCGATCCCCGTACCGTCTCGCTTGCAAAGCGAGCGCTCTAACCATTCTGAGCTAACCCATCTTCATTAAAAAGCAATAACTTTATTGAATCAACTCAAGGCAAACTTCTAACTGAATGGTTGCTTTGTATTCTTCTTCATTTGGTTATTTGTACTTCTTCGTCATGTTTTTTAGCGGTTCCAAAAGAAGTTTATTGTTGAAGATAAAAAATGCTATTGCGATGTATAAATAAGAATAGCTTTAAGTTTCACAGAATGCGGAGTATCCGACCCCGTACCTCTTTGCATGCCAAGTGAGCGCCCTACCATTTGAGCTACATCCCCATTGAAAACAATTCGTTTATTGGTCAACTCCGAGAAATTTCCCTAACCAATGGTGTTCTAACCAATGGTTGCGTTTGTACTTCTCTTTTTGGGTTATCTTGCATGGGATTGTTGCTTAATTACATTTGATATTTCTTCATGAAAAATCATCTGATAAAACGTTAGTGAAAATAGTATTATTTAAAGAAAAATGTACAAAGCCGTGGCTCCAAATGGTTTATTTTGCAAGTAAAAATCCTATGGCGTTTATACATAAGAATAACTTCAAGGTTGGAGATGGAGGGTACCAATCCCCATGCCTCTCGCACGCTAAGCCAGTGCTGAGCCATCTGAGTTGCATCCCCGTTAAAAATAATTCACATCCTTGATCGACCCCTTAAAATTCCTGACCAATGGTTTCTTTTAGACTTATTCTCATTTTGGCTTATCTTGCATTCAATTATTGCTTAATTACATATGATCTTGCTTCGTGAAAAATCATCTAGTAAAAAATTACTGAAAATAGGCCTTTTTTTTTACAAGAAATGTACGTTTCGTTGTTCGAAAGAGTTAAGCGTAAAAATAAAAATGCTACTATATGTTTAAATAAGAATAAATTTAAAGTCTAGAAATGCAGAGTATCGATCCCCATACCTCTCGCTTGCTAAGTGAGCGCTCTACCATCTGAGTTATATCTCCATGGAAAACAATTCACTTTATTGATCAACTCAAAGAAACTTCTAAATAATCGTTCTCTTTAAGTTTGGAGATGCGGAGCGTCGATCCCCATACCTCTCGCCTGCTAAGTGAGCACTCTACCATCTGAGCTACATCCCCATTGAAAACAATTTGCTTTATTGATCAACTCCGAGAAATTTCTATCCATGGTTGCCTTTGCACTTCTTCTCGTTTTGGCCTATCTTGCATGCCATTGTTGATTAATTACATTTGATATTCTTCATGAAAAATCATCTGATAAAACATTAGTGAAAACAGGATTGCTTAACGAATACTATACAAAGCCATGGTTCCAAATAGTTAATTTTGCAAATTAAAATCCTATGGCGTTTTTACATAAGAATAACTTCAAAGTTTGAGATGCAGGGTACCAATCCCCATGCCTCTCGCACGCTAAGCCAGTGCTCAACCATCTGAGCTGCATCCCCGTTGAAAATAATTCACATCCTTGGTTGACCCCTTAAAATTTCTGACCAATGGTTCTGATCTGCCATCCGCCGTTGAAAATAATTTCACATCCTGTGTTGACCCTTAAAAATTTTCTGCCCTTAAAATTTCTGACCAATGGTTGCTTTAGACTTATTCTCATTTTGGCTTATCTTGCATTCGATTATTGCTTAATTACATATGATCTTGCTTCGTGAAAAATCATCAAGTAAAAAATTACTGAAAATAGGAGTTTTTTTTTACAAGAAATGTATATTTCGTTGTTCGAAAGAGTTAATTATAAAAATAAAAATGCTACTGTATGTTTAAATAAGAATAACTTTAAAGTCTAGAAATGCAGGGTATCGATCCTCGTAGCTTTCGCTTGCTAAGCGAGCGCTCTACCATCTGAGCTACATCTCCATTGAAAACAATTTTCTTTATTGATCAACTCAAGGGAACTTCTAACTAATGGTTGCCTTTGTACTTCTTCTCATATTTGTTTAGTTGTTCCAAAGAGTTATTGTTGTAATAAAAATGCTACTGCATGTATAAATAAGAATAACTTTAAGTTTGGAGATGCGGAGTATCGATCCCCGTACCTCTCGCATGCTAAGCGAGCGCTCTACAAGCGAGCCGTCTACGGCTCTGAGCAACATCTCCACTGAAGAATAATGGCTTTATTGAATAAACTTCGAGAAATTTTCAACCATGGTTGCCTTGTACTTCTTCTCTTTTTTGGGTTTAATCTTTTGCATTCAAGATTATTGGATTAATACATTTTATATTTCCTTATGAAAAATCATCTGTATAAAACATTAGTGAAAACATGATTGTTTGTTTAATGAAAAATGTACAAAGTCGTGGTGCCAAATAGTTAATTTTGCAAATAAAAATCCTATGGCGCTTACAAATAAGAATAACTTCAATTTTGAGGTGCAGGGTACCAATCCCCATACCTCTCGCATGCTAAGCCACTGTTCAACCGTCTGAGCTGCATCCACGTTGACAATAATTCACATCATTGATTGACCCCTTAAAATTTTTGACCAATGGTTGTTTTTAGACTTATTCTCATTTTGGCTTATCTTGTATTCGATTATTGCTTAATTACATATGATCTTGCTTCGTGAAAAATCATCTAGTAAAAAATTACTGAAAATAGGACTTTTTTTATAAGAAATGTACATTTCGTGGTTATAAGAAATGTACATTTCGTGGTTCGAAAGAGTTAATTGTGGAAACAAAAATGATACTGTATGTTTAAATAAGAATAACTTAAAGTCTGGAAATGCAGAGTATCGCTCCCCGTACCTCCCGCTTGCAAAGCGAGCGCTCTATCATCTAAGCTACATCTCCATTGAAAATAATTCACTTTATTGATCAACTCAGGGAAACTTCTAACTAATGGTTGCCTTCGTACTTCTTCTCATTTTGGGTTATTTTGTACTTCTTCTCATTTTTGTTTAGCGGTTCCAAAGACTTATTGTTGAAATAAAAATGCTATTGCATGTATAAATAAGAATAGCTTTAAATTTTCAGATGCGGAGTATCGATCCCCGTACCTCTCGCATGCTAAGCCTCTCTCGTCTAAGTGTGAGTGGCTCGATGATTCATCTTAGCTAGCATCCCCATCTCCCTCTGGTGTGTATATATATGTGTGCAAGTCCGAGAAATTGCTAAAAATGGTTGCCATTCTGTACTTTTTCTTGTTTTGGTTATCTTGCATTCGATGTTTGATTAATTACATTGATATTTCTTCATGAAAAATCATCTGATAAAAGCAATAGGGTTGGAAAACAAGCATTGTTTAATGAAAAATGTACAAAGTCGTGGTTTCCAAATAGGTTAATTTTGCTAATTTGCAAATAAAAATCCTATGGCGTTTATAAATAAGAATAACTTCAAGGTTGGAGATGCAGGGTACCAATCCCCATGCCTCTCGCATGCTAAGCCACTGTTCAACCATCTGAGCTGCATCCCCGTTCAAAATAATTCACATCGTCGATTGACCCCTTAAAAGCTCTGACCAATGGTTGCTTTTAGACTTTTTCTCATTTTGGCTTATCTTGCACTCAATTATTGCTTAAATACATATGATCTTGCTTCGTGAAAAATCATCGAGTAAAAAATTACGGAAAATAGGACTTTTTTTATAAGAAATGTACGTTTCGTGGTTCGAAAGAGTTAATTGTGGAAACAAAATTGATACTGTATGTTAAAATAAGAATAACTTAAAGTCTGGAAATGCAGAGTATCGGTCCCCGTACCTCCCGCTTGCAAAGCGAGCGCTCTACCATCTAAGCTACATCTCCATTAAAAATAATTCACTTTATTGATCAACTCAGGGAAACCTCAAACTAATGGTTGCCTTCGTACTTCTTCTCATTTTGGGTTATTTTGTACTTCTTCTCATTTTTGTTTAGCGGTTCCAAAGTGTATTGTTGAAATAAAAATGCTATTGCATGTATAAATAAGAATAGCTTTAAATTTTCAGATGCGGAGTATCGATCCCCGTACCATGTATAAATAAGAATAGCTTTAAATTTCAGATTGCGGAGTTCGGATCCCGTACCTCTCGCATGCTAAATGCTAAGTGAGTGCTCTATCATCTTAGCTACATCCCCATTGAAAACAATTCGCTTTATTGATTAAGTCCGAGAAATTTCTAAACAATGGTGCCTTTGTACTTCTTCTTGTTTTGGGTTATCTTGCATTCGATTGTTGACTAATTACATTTGATATTTCTTCATGAAAAATCATCAGATAAAACATTAGTGAAAACAGGATTGTTTAATGATAAATGTACAAAGCCGTGGTTCCAAATAGTTAATTTTGAAATTAAAAATCCTATGGTGTTTATAAATCAGAATAACTTCAAGGTTGGAGATGCAGGGTACCAATCCCCATGCCTCTCGTATGCTAAGCCACAGTTCAACCATCTGAGCCGCATCCCCGTTCAAAAAAATTCACATCGTTGATTGACCACTTAAAATTTTTGACCAATGGTTGCTTTCAGACTTATTCTCATTTTGGCTTATCTTGCAATTCTCATTTTGGCTTATCTTGCATTTGATTATTGCTTAATTACATATGATCTTGCTTCGTGAAATATCATCTAGTAAAAAATTACTGAAAATAGGACTTTTTTTGACTTGATAAGAAATGTACGTTTCGTTGTTCGAAAGAGTTAATTGTGGAAACAAAAATGGTACTATATGTTTAAATAAGAATAACTTAAAGTCTGGAAATGCAGAGTATCGATCCCCACACCTTTCGCTTGCAAAGTGAGCGCTCTACCATCTGAGCTACATCTCCATTAAAAACAATTTGCTTTATTGATCAACTCAAGGAAACTGCTAACTAATGGTTGCCTTTGTACTTCTTCTCATTTTGGGTTATTTCCACTTCTTCTCATTTTTGTTTAGCGGTTCCAAAGAGTTAATGTTGAAATAAAAATGATATTGCAAGTAGAAATAAGAATAGCTTTAAGATTTCAGATGCGGAGTATCAATCCCTGTACCTTTCGCATGCTAAGCGAGCACTCTACCATCTAAGCTCCATCCCCATTGAAAAAAATTCACTTCATCAATCAACTCCGGGAAATTTCTAACCAATAGTTGCCTTTGTACTTCTTCTCATTTTGGGTTATCTTGCATTCGATTGTTGGTTAATTACATTTGATATTTTTTCATGAAGAATCATCTGATAAAACATTGGTGAAAAGAAGATTGTTTAATGAAAAATGTACAAAGCCGTGGTTCCAAATAGTTAATTTTACAAATAAAATTCCTATAGCGTTTATACATAAGAATAACTTCAAAGTTGGAGATGCAGGGTACCAATCGCCATGCCTCTCGCACGCTAAGACGATGCTCAGCCATCTAAGCTACATCCCCGTTGAAAATAATTCACGTGAAAAACCATCTAGGAAAAAATTAGAGAGAACATGACTTTTTAATGATACTGTATGTTTAAATAAGGATAACTTTAAATTCTGGAAATGGGGGGTATCGATCCCCGTACCTCTCGCTTGCTAAGCATGCTCTCTACCATCTGAGCTACATCTCCATTGAAAACAATGAACTTTATTGATCAACTCAGAGAAACTTCTAACTAATGGTTGCCTTTGTACTTCTTCCCATTTTGGGTTATTTGTACTTCTTCTCATTTTTGTTTAGCAGTTCCAAAGAGTTATTGTTGCAATAAAAATGCTACTGCATGTATAAATAAGAATAACTTTAAGTTTGGAGATGCGGAGCATCGATCCCCGTACCTCTCACACGCTAAGCGAGCGCTCTACCATTTGAGCTACATCCCCATTAAAAACAATTCGCTTTATTGATCAACTTCGAGAAATTTCTAACCAATGTTCTAAACCAATGGTTGCCTTCTGTTACTTCTTCTCATTTTCGGGCCTTATTCCTGCATATCGATTGTTGCTTAATTACATCTTGATATTTAATTCATGAAAAATCCATCGTGATCAAAACGTAGTGAAACGGATTGCTCTTTAATGAAAAATGTACAAAGCGGCGGTTCTACAATAGTTAATTTTGCAAAATAAAAATCTACGGTGTTATAAATAAGATAACTTTCATATTTTTGAGATGCAGGCACTGGTACATCCCAATGCTATCGAACGCTAAGCAGCTGTTCAACATCTGAATGCTCCGTTCTGAACCCTACTCTCACACTCATTGCATTGACCCCTTGAATTTCTGACAATGGTCTGCTGTCTAGGACTCATATTTGCATTTTGGCTTATCTTGCCATACCATTATCTGCTTACATTACACTTAATTACATATGATCTTGCTTCGTGAAAAATCATCTAGTAAAAAATTACTGAAAATAGGACTTTTTTTTACAAGAAATGTACGTTTTGTTGTTCGAAAGAGTTAATTATAAAAATAAAAATGCTACTGTATGCTTAAATTAGAATAACTTTAAAATCTGGAAATGCAGAGTATCTATCCCCGTACCTCCCGCTTGCTAAGCGAGCGCTTTTGTACTTCTTCTCATTTTGGGTTATTTGCACTTCATCTCATTTTTTTAGCGGTTCCAAAGAGTTATTGTTGAAATAAAATTGCTACTGCATGTATAAATAAGAATAGCTTTAAGTTTAAAGATGCGGAGTATCGATCCCCGTACCTCTTGCATGCTAAGTGAGTGCTCTACCATCTGAGCTACATCCCCATTGAAAACAATTAGCTTTATTGATTAACTCCGCTAAATTTCTAATCAATGGTTGCCCGTGTACTTCTTCTCTTTTTGGGTATCTTGCATGCAATTGTTGATTAATTACATTTGATATTTCTTACATTTGATATTTCTCTTCATGAAAAAATCATCTGATAAACATTAGTGAAATAGGATTTTTAATGAAAATGCACAAAGCCGTGGTTTCCAAAATAGTTAATTTTTGCAAAATAAAAATCCTATGGCATTTATACATAAGATAATTGA
>NW_023591138.1:0-42525 GCF_014843425.1 Jatropha curcas
CTGCACGAATGGTCGCAATGCTCATATCTCCAAACACTACTCAAGTCATCTCAAAGAATCAAGTGCTAACTCGAAATTCGCTTTATGGAGAGGCTGCTTTCTAAGTAAGCAAAAGGAAAAACGTGTTGACAAAAGGAACCCCTGGTCAAAAGGCAAGCAATACAAAGCCAAAAAGAAAAAAATGGCGTTTCGAAAAGGAAACTTCTGCACAAAAGAATAAGAAATCCAATAGTTCTACAGGAATATTCAAGTTGTCAAAAACGGGTCAACCGTAAGCTTCTCCGTTAAATTCAAGAAAAATCCCCAAATTCAAGGGTATGATGACAATAACTCCATTAGCCATAAGACAACGGTACTCAATGCAGGATCATTGCTCTACCAATTTTGATAAAAAAGCAAGTTAAAAAGAAGCCCAGGTCGTTTCTAACAATATTGCGATGGACAACAATACACAAACTTGAACAATCAAGCGCCCAAGCATGCTTACAAGTACAAGTGTCCTTATATAAACAGGAGGTACCATTCTCAAAACAAAGGAAAAGGAAGGAAGTCTCGCGTCTTAAAATTTAACCTTAATGAAGAGAGGAGAACCATTGAGGAAAATTAGAGTGTTCCCAATTTCAGAGGTGAAGATAAATGTTTCAAACCAAGAAAAGGAATTCAAATTAACCTCAAGAATTTCAAACATGGCGAAGCGCACAAACTCAAAGCATAAAATCCTTTCTTCAACACTCAAGCCCCTCAGTTGTTTATCCACCACAATGTGGTAAGGGTATTCAAGGAACTCTTGCTGATTGGGAATACGGAAGGTCATAATTTCAGTCAATACTCAGTTTTTGGTACAAAACCACAACAACAACCAAATCTCCATAATTCGTCCTGTAGCTGGGATTTATCTTACTATTCCATACGATGCTCGAGTCATAAGTTGATTTCAACACATTCCAATCGGGAAATGAATCCCGTTAAAAGACATTCACAGCCAGGGAAGGATTCCCGTTTATATAAAAAACATTCAAAGTCCGCCGGAAGTGAATCCGGCATTAAGACATCAAGCCGTTGGGAAGGAATCCCGCGATGACATCAAGCCCAGAAATGAATTCTGATCAAACATTCATAGTCGGGAAAAGAATCCCGCACCCAAAGACACTTTCCAAGCCGGGAAGGAATTCCCGGCAAAGACATCAAGCCTAAGGGGTAAGGGAGGTGCCGCGCAAATCCCATAAACCAAACGTACGAAGAAAAATGGGAATTCCTGCTTATCAACATCAAGGCGGTGAAAGGAATCCCCGCAAAAGACATCAAGCCGGGAAGGAATCCCGCAAAGGACATCAAGCCGGAGCAAGGAAGTCCCGCCAAAGAAACCAAGTCAGAAATGAATTATGCAAAATCACATCACTCAAATGCAAGCCGGGGATGGACCCGTTATAAGAACCAATAAGTCCTCTAGGGTAGGAATAACCCGGCCGATTAAAGACATCAAGACCGGGAAAGAGGAATCCCGCAGGATGACATCAAGCCAGATAATAAAACTTCGTCATTGCAAGAAAGAGATAAATCAATCATTAACAAGTCAATGGGTAACATGAATCTCGTAAAGACATCAAGCCGGGAAGGAATTCCCTGTCGAAGAGATATCAAAAATACAGGGAAAATAAATGAATTCTGCATAAATCAACATCCAGCGGCCGTAAGGACTACCCCCGCCAAAGACATCAAGCCCGCGGAAGGGAATCCGAAGAAAGTTCAAATCGGGATAATGAATTTCTCTACCAATCAGCGATTATTGTCGGAAGTTGAATTTGCCCCAACCAGCGAAAACAATGTCAACAAGCACTTCAAGTTTCGGGAAATAAATTTTCTCGCACCAAGACGCGAAAGGATATTAATTCGCCAATTCCCCTTGGAATAACATTCCCAAGTCGGAGATTTGAAATTCAACGTGCTCCACCAGCGGCAGAGCACGATTTACAGTGGTCGCATCCCAGAAGTGAGAGCTTTTAGCGATTAAGACCTTTGATTACGGTCCCCATCTCCCGAAGAGTTCTTGGAGATACGTAGGCAGCCACATAAAAGGCGCGGTTCACAACACATAAGTCCATTGAATCATTAAAGATTTTTTTTCTCATTATGCCGGGAAATATAAGAAATTAAAAATGATAATTAAAAAAAAACAAGAGAAGAAAAGAAAATTAAAAGCTGGAGTGAAACCCATACGAAGGGCGGCTTCAGGCAAGGAATTTGAGCCCGCTAGGCTGAAAACCCAGGAAAGGGCAGGTCTAGGCAATAATGTAGGGCAAAGAGGCCTTGCTTTAGTGTGAGTCGAAAGACCCGAAAGTGGCGGCTACTTAGGCACAAGTTAAGGCAAAAAAAAAAAAAAAAAGAAGTGCTATAACAAAAGGTTCTTTCTCAAGGAGTATATAAATGCGATTTTATTACTCAGGAACAACCACTGAATCCCTTTCGAAGTACAAAAAATTCACTTATCAAGAAAAAATTTGAGTTTCTAAAATCGAGTCTCCATCCACCAGGTGGTCATTCCAAACCAACGTAGGTCACAAAAATCGAGTTCATTCTCAAAAAGTTCATTTTGAAAAAAGCGTACTTCTTTGAGTTAGCGATTTTCCTTTCGAAAAAAAAAAAAAAAAAAAAAGGAGAGAGAAGAAAGAGAAATGTTCAATTCAAGTCCCCCGGGTTTCCAGAAAACCCAGCCCGTAACAAAATCTGGTCAAACATAATCGTTGGAGAGGTAATTCTTAATTACCTTATCGCCACTCGCGACTCCTATCGTTTCTTTCGAATCCTTTCAAGTACCAAAAATTTTTACCTCTACGAAAGCGAGATGTCATCACAATTAAGGTCCGTTAATCCTTTGAGAGTCCATTTAATAAGTGGCTTTGGTTCTCTAATTGATTCCTCAAATCGAGAAGAATTGGAACAAGTACACCCCAAATGTTTTTGAAAGTATTCCATGTTAGCACCATTCTGGGGGCAAGATTAGTGATAAGACCCTTCTCCACCATCCTTCCTCCGGGATCACCCAGAATAGTAATCACGGAATTTTGTCTTCATTTATGAAGAAATTCCATTTCAGCTAATAAGGGCATTCAATCTCTCAAGCCGGGGGCAAAATCCTCCACGTCGGATTTCAGGGTGCCAAGTGTGAGATATACATAAAAAAAAAAAAAAATACACAATCCCAGGGTTGAAAACCCAAACCACATCGTCAAACCACTCCCTCATATTTACCAACAAAATCCAGTTGAGATAGAAAAACCAATCATCCTTTTTACAGTTAGAAACCTAGGGGTCCGAAACCTAGCGTAACCATACTAACCGAATCATTCGTGTCACAAAACCAAGCCATTTGATCAATTTCGAACTTTTTTAGAGTGGACCCTTTTGGTTCTCAAAAAAAAATATTAAATAAAAAAATACATAAATAACCAAAATTAAATTAAAACTAAATCTTGCTCCCTTTCAAAGCTCATTATTAATTAAGAGGCAGAATATCTCTTTTCAAGCCCTCATTTAAGAGGGCAAAACATCTTTTCAAGCCCTCATTTAATAGGCCAAAACATCTTTTCAAGTCCTCTAAGAGGGAACCACATCTTCTATTTCAAGCCCATCAATTAAGAGCAAAACATTCTTTTCAAGCCCTCAATTTAAGAGGCAAAACATCTTTTCCAAGCCCTCATTTAAGAGGGAAAAACATCTTTTTCAAAGTCCTCTTAAGAGGCAATCTCTTTTTCAAGCCCTCATTAAGAGGCAAAACAGGTCTTTTTCAAGGTCCTCTAAGAAGGCAATCTCTTTTCAAGCCCTCATTAAGAAGCAAAACATTCTTTTCAAGCCCCATTTAAGAGGCAAAACATCTTTTCAGCCCTCATTAAGAGGGAAAACATCTTTTCAAGCCCTCATTAAGAGGCAAAACATCTTTTCAAGCCCTCTAATAGGCAAAATCTATTTTCAAGCCCTCTAAATGAGGCAAAAATCTATTTTCAAGCCCTCTAAGAGGCAAAATCTCTTTTCAAGCCCTCCAAGAGGCAAATCGATCATTTCATTTGAGGACGGCAAGTTTCCTTCTCTGGCACATCCTCAAAATTTGCTCCTTTCAAACAGCCACTGGCTCTCATAAATCATTTATGATAGCCAGTGGGCAACTGTGAATACTCAAATTTTGAGGCTCACAAAAGCCAGTTTTCCCAGACTTGCAAACAGTCCGGCCTGCAACAGGTGCCATGCCAATTAGTTTGACTTTGCTACAGTAAATCTTTGATCTTTCTGCAGCAATTGTGTAAACAGTCCGGCTCGGACCGTAATGAGAGGCCATTTTGGACATCTTATGGAAGTATGCCAATATGGTACTTTTTAAAACGGTCCAAGTGGAAAATGTCAAGCGATGTTGATCGAGCGAAAACAGGTCCCCGGAAAATGATTTTTCTAGAGACCACGATAAACTGCCGCGAAAAACCTTTTCTCTGAAGTGTAAGGACCCGGACACCGCAAGAAAAGTGTTTAAAACCTCCCTAAAGGCGCACCTGCCGCCGGACTCTATCGGGCGGCGAGGCAGGCTGCCGCTGAATAATGTTTGCCCGCATTACGACTATGCCTGTGCCGAAGCCCTTTTTGGTCTAAAATTTTCGGTCATTCCTCTAAGCACTTTCGCCAACTCAGACTTTTGGCGGCAGCTGCCGCCGAGCCGTGGGCGGCACCTGCCGCCCTGTGTTCCGAAAATGCCTATAAATAGGCCATTTTTAAGTCCAATGTTAACACCCCTGTCTGTCGTTAACGCGATGCCTACGATCTTTCATCTCGCTCCGCAAACGCTCCTTAGCGATTTCTTTACCGACTTTTTTGCAATTAATTTTAAATGTACCTTTAGAGAGACATTTTTTGTTGTTTGTTGATATTTTGAATACACTTCAAAATTTAAACAAATTAAAATTAATTAATATCCCAAGCAAGGAAGCTTAATCTGGAGTTAAGAAGCGGTTTCCCCGATTTAAATCAGGTACGTAAACGAAACTCTGCCTATTTAATATTTAGCCCCTCATGTATGCTTCTCTTCTACTCTAATACATTCTTACAACCTGCCATAAATGCATCCCATGTCATATTTTTTTTCAAAAAAAATTTTTTTTTTAAAAAGGCAAACAAATTGCCTTCAAGTAAATGAATTTAAGCTAAATGCCGGTTAATTAATTAATCGATGGTAATACCAGCTTTAAATCCGACAATTTTGGCTAAAGAGCCTTAGTTAATTAATAACTTACGGCTCATACTGCCTTATTTTCAACAATTCCGGCTTAAGTCCAATTAATCAATATTGCGGCTAAAAGCCTAATCAAATCACGTTTCGACAATAAAATTGTGCATTAAGCTCGGAAACAGCCCGATTAATAATAATCGTGGCATCCAAAGCCTTTAAATCGCACATTTTGCGCAAACTAATTCCGTCCTAACAACACATTTCGGCCAAAGGCCCTCCAAAAAATCAACCATTTTTTTGGCGACAATTCGCTATAATTACACATCCTTTAGGCAACGAATTGCTTAAATCAACACTTTTTTGGCCAAAGGGCCTTTAAAATCAATCATTTTGGCGACAATCGACATCAATTTCGGCCACACAGATTGACCTAAATCAAACTCAATTTCGACCACAGGCCCTAAAATCAAACCATTTTTGGCGGCAATCGCCTAAATTACACATTTTTAGAGCAATACAATTGCTTTAAATCAACACTTTTTTGGCCAAAGGCCTTAAAATCAATCAATCCTTTTGGCGACAATCGCCAATCAGCATCATTGGCCAAAACAGGATTGCCTAAATCAACCATTTTGGGCTAAAGCCTTAAAATCAACGACTTTGGCGAACAAAATCGCCCGACAACCATTTTTGGCCATTAAAATGCCCTTAAAACCCAACACTTTTTTGGCGCCCACGAACGCCTAATCAGAAATCAATCGAATCCCCTTTGGCAAAATGCCTAAACAAACATGACCAAAGCATTACCCCACACTTATGCACAAAGCAATACACACTCATGCACAAAGCATACACACTCATGCATTAAGCATACACCTTCAAAGCCCTTCAAAGAAGGCCTATCGAACACGTTGGACTTTTTGATTCTTCCATTCAGACGGACTCCCGTAGCCCTACGTTCGGCCGATTTCCACCCCGGGTGGCAAGTCGAAATCACTTAAACATTTCATTAATCCATCATTCACCTTGCAAAGCATTCACTCTTTTTTGGTTACGTTTTATCAGCATGACATTAGTCTCGGGATTCCACCTCGGGTTCGTATTAGACCATGCTTTAAACCATTGCTGTTAATTAAATCTAGTAATTTAGGTTTTAATTAAAATCGGAGTCACTTTAGCCGGGTTTTCTCCTAGTTTACCTACCACAATTTAATTAAACACAACGGTGGGCGACTCCACCCAACACGATCACGTGTATTTCTTTCTTTTGTTTCATATGCATTCACATGCATATTGCATTCCGGCGGAAAGGGGTTCATAGACCTCCAGAACCCCCCGCCCATCATGAAGATTTAAGTAGGAATTTGAAAGGGAGACCAATACCGTGGAGTGGCGTACGTCATTGTGTTTAAATAAATGGACCGTAATTATCTCTCGTATACTTTGACCACTCCCACAAATTGTACTATTGTTCAGTAAGTTAAGTAAGGGAGATGTTCAGTGTATTGAGCGATGTGTATCAAGCTTTTGATGGTCAAAAATGACACGTGGAGATCTTGTTTTCAAAACAGCCAGGCGTAAAAATATTTGTTAGGGTGCAAAGTGGTTTTTTGAATTCAGAACAAATCAGGACGGATTCTTTAGCAAAATTACAACAAGCTCGACTTTGCTGCAAAAGGGTTCCATCAGCGTCCGGGATGTGACTTTACGGAGGACCTTTTAGTCAACTGTTGTGAAGCCGCTGGTTCACAAATCCGCACTGTTCTATTCTATTGCTGTTGCTTCCGCCTTGGCCACTTCGCAACTGACGGTCAACAACGCCTTTTTCTTCAAGGCACATTGTATGAAGATTCTTCATGGACCAGGCCTCTTGGATTCATCAATTAAGAGAGTATCCAGGACCATATTTGCAAATTGAAGAAAAGCAATCTATTTGGCCTTAAGCAAGCACCAGGGCCTGGTACAATGGAACTTTCGCCACTTTTCTTCTTACAATTGGGTTCACAAAATTCGAGTTGCAGATTCATCTTTATTCATACTTCAACAATCACAATTATGCATCTACCTACATAGTTTATGTAGATGATATCATCATCACAGGCAGCAAATCAATGCCTCTTGAAGACATTTAATCTGCCCCGACTAGCGAAATGCTTTCTCTCTCACAAGACTTTAGGGGACACTTTTCGTACTTCCTTTGTGGGAAAAGCTACCCCTCATTCGAAAGGGACTTTTCCTAACCAGCAAAAATACATCCATGGATCTTCTGCACAAGGTCAATTAGCTCGACTCCAAGCCCATCTCAATTGCCCATTAATGCATCTTCCACGCTGAACTTTGAGGGGAGGGGAAGCATACTGGGTGAAGTTCACTGAAACACGCACAAACGGTAATACTGAATGGATACTTTGAGATGTCTCAATACCTCTCCTCCTCACAAGGCCGGATATTGGGATTCACAGTCAACAAACTCTCTCAATTTATGCATGCCCAACAACAGCTCATGGAGTGCTCTCAAACGTCTTCCTGAAGATACATAAAAGTACATCTCACCTTGGTATAATCATTCATAAACAAAGTGACCTCTGCCTACATTAGCTACACCGACGCTGATTTAGGTGGGCAATTAAAGATGACTACACCTTCAACCACAGGGTTATCTCATATACATTGGAAGAACGCCCATTTCCTAGAGCTCTCGCGCAAGCAAAAAAACAGTGGCTCGGTCCTCCACCGAAGCTGAAAGTATCGCACTCTAGCTAAACTCATGTGCTGAACTCTCTAGGTAATCTTCTTTACTAAGTGAACTTGGGTCAACCAAATTATATTTCATCAAGCCTGTTCTCTTACCGTGATTAAATTATGAGTGCCAAGAACTTAAGTGACAAATTCCGAGGTATTTCACTCCAAAGATGGGCAAACACATTACACTCGCCTTTTTCACTTTGTTCGACAGACAGTTCAATCAGGCAGGTTTTCTTCGCGTTGCACATATATTCAACTTTGGTGATCAGTTTAGACAGACATTCCCTAAACAAAGCTTCTCATGCGTGTCAAAGATTTCAATTATTGGCTTCCAAAGTTGGGACTCTCATCAATACCGTTTCCAACTTTGCATAAGGGCGTTATCAATCATAATCCTAGCCACCCAATTCTTAGCAACATTGATTCATTGTTCAAACAGAGATTGATTCTGTTATATATTTTGATTAGCTATTGGTGTTAGGGTATTGACCTTAGAGATTAGCTTATTCCCTTTCTAATATCTTGCTAACTGTAATTCTATTTAAATGGATTCTTTTTTTATCAATAATATTTTATCGGCTTTTGCAATTACTTATATGTAAGAGGGGTTATGTTCATTAAAGATAGATTTGAGTAATAATTTATTTGTTTTTCAGTTTATGGCATCTGATTGGATTCTGGAAAGGATTGTGAAAGGTGGTCCGTGGAATTTTAACAACAGAATTTGTTCTCCTCGCTTTAAACGAGTCCGGAACGACACGGGTGTGGATCTCTAAGCAAATTCGTGCTACAAAAATTGGAACTTCTGGGTGCAGAATACCATTAATCTTCCCATTTGGTTTCATTGTCCAAGAACCTTGATTAAGACATGTGGGGAAAAAAACTATGTTTGGTTTGAATACTTGGAAATCTGATTCCGAAAAATTTCTCCGGAGCTTGGAAAGAATGGTTATTGAAGAATTCGTGTTTAGTCTTGGATATTCAATAAACCTTTTGAAACGGAAATCGCAAATTAAGACAGCCGGGGGGTGAATGAAGCGTTGTATTACGTTTAAATATGAGCGCCTGTCGACATTCTATTTTTTCTGTGGGCTGATTAGGGCATTTCTGGAACAAGTTTTGCTCCAAAATTGTTTGCATATCCGAAAGTAACAAAAGGACCAGTTTGCATATGGTGGCCTATGGAGGCGGGCAGGATAAACAGGAAAGGTTACAAAACATTGCAGTGCTAAGTGATTGTTAACCAAGGCTTTGATTGCAGGGTAAAGGTGCTAACGACGGTTGAGGACGTGATTTTCGATAGGATGGCCGATTCAACTCCAACATTAGTCATGACTCTTAGGTAAAACTATTCTAAGTCCCGGACATAGCGCAATATTTTTGCTTGGGACTCTTGACAATAATTCTGTGCATGAGAACGGATAAGGAGGAGCAGTTTGGTGGCGGTGGATGCCTAATTGATGGACTAAAAAAAATTAGTAATGGGCGGGCTGTGGGGTGCCAGGCCCGCCTAGATCAACGAGTTCACTCTGCTGAAAACTGTTTCATGCGCTGGGAACCCACGTACTATTAACTGAACTAAAGGATCTTTTGTATCCTTAAGCGGCCCAAACCTGGTGCATCTTGATAGAGTTGCTTATTGGCTTTGGGACATCCAGCTTGATAGAGTTCGGGACAGTATACTGGGTTTTGAAGGGAATTTTTGTTAGTTCCACCTATTGGATATTGGAGGTGGTAGCATTATTATGTTGGAGAGCGCCCATTGTCTCGTTTAATAGTTCTGGCTACGACCAGTATAGATGTTATGGTGTTAATGTTCTTGGCATTCCTTCATTTTTCGCTTTTATGGTTTCTTATGGTGCCAACCAAAATCGAAGTCGAAGGCATTGAGTCATCGCGTCGGTTGAGACTCTCAAGACGAAATCTTCCCACTACCTCTTCATTGTCGGTGAAAGGTATTTTAATGAATTGTTGGACATGTCCGAAAAAGCGTGGAACCCCCATGACCATTCCTTTATTAGCTTATTCGAAATTTCAGGAATGTGGTGGATAGTTGCGAGTTGGTTTTGATTCTGGAGGTATGTTGGGCAGTACATTAACGTGGAATGAGGTCGCAACACAGCTAGCTGGGTATGTTTGAAGAGATTAGATAGAGCCTTTTGGCTCTTGCAGATTGGAACTCTTTATTCCGGGAGGCTCGCGTTTTCCATTCTGAAGCTACTGCTAGTTGTATAATATCCCAATCTTTTCTCTAACCTTGACGAGCTTAATATCATTCGCTATGTTTTCAACGAGCCTTCAGGTTTGAGAATGCTTGGCTTATTAGGAAGTTGTGGTGGAGGATGGGCTATGCGGCCGAAGGGTAGGAAGAGGGAGGCTGGTTTTTTATGTCAGGGATCAGATTTCCATGTCTTGTGGATCGACACCTTGCTAAATGGGGGAAGGGCGTAGGCCGTAGTTAAATACTAAAACTTTAAGGAAGCCTGATCACAAATGGCCAGATTGTGAGCTAGAACAGATGCTGTGTCTATTCGCTTTTGGACAGTGGCGGATGTTCTTATGCTTTCCTTTACTAAAAACAGTAGAAGATTGTATTGGTGGCAGCGCTGCTGAAACAAGACTGGTTTGCCGGAGGGTGATAGGAATGACACGTATTTTCATACTATGGCTTCGGCCTAGGAGGAAAAAGAACTTTATTGTTACAGTTTGAAGGGGAAGATGGATCATGGCTTTCATTATGATAATGGCTTGGAGAATCATCATTGTGGATTATTTTAATACTCTATTTACTTTCTAATCAGAGTGGAAAAAGTAAATGTGGAGATCGCGTTATTGAATGTGTGCAGCAAAAGCGTTATCGAGGAGCATAAATGCAGATTTAATTCGGCCATTTCACGACTGAAGAAGTTATCTTGGTTGAAAAGTAAAAGAAGATGATGCTTCTCAATCTGAAAAGCGGGCAGGTAATGATCCAGGAGGATTTATCAGGCCTTTTGGCATTTGTGGAAGAAGAGTGTGAATAGGAGCTTGCCTAATGAATTATTCTGATAATAGGTACGTTGCTCGCCTTTTGCCATATAATAATTGGATGGAGATGGTAACAATGATACTCATGATTATCTTAATTCACAATAAATTAAAGGGTGAATCCTGAGTTAGTATCTTTGATGCGGCCTATCTCATTAGTAGAATAATTTGCTTATGAAAAAAAAATTGTTTTAGTAAAAGTCTTTGCCGCCGAATTAGAATGAAATTTGCTTAACATAAATATCAAAATTCCTGCAAGAATGCCAAATTGCTTTTGTTCCAGGCGTCCGTACCGTGCAATTACAGATAATGTTATGATTGCTCATATGAACCTTTATGCATTCAAATTTGAAACGGAAAATGTTAAGGCGGTGGCTGGGTGAGGCTGCGCTGTAAAATGGGATATGAGCAAGTCGTTCAATATGAACGTGTCGAATGGACCTTTCTGTAGCAATATGATGTCAAATACTTTGGTTATTTTTGCATGGAAGGGTATTAAAAGGTGATGAGGGTGGCTTAACAACAGTTCAATATCATGTTTCCACATTGATGGCAAGCCGGGTTATGCGCCCTTATTACCCCTGCCGGTGGCTATGGAGAATAGGCGAGAACCCCATCTTCCCCTTGTACTATTATTCATAATCTGATGACTGAGGTTTTTGTTCTTCTTATGCGTGTCGTTCCATTTTAATTGAAAGAATGCAGGAATGCAGCCTCACGAATTGGTTGTAAAGTGCAGTAGAAGAGCTCTGTCTAGAAGATATTTGCACCTCTTCCTTGCCGATGCATGCTTTTTACTTTTTTAAAGGATCTTTAGCAGAATTAGCTTAATTGTGTTGACCCTTAATAGGCATTGTCTGTCGCGTATTTTTTGTGTTATCATCGAAGCTTCTCGGTTGTGAGTAGCTTTGATTATAAGCATCTTCTCAAAGTCGGAACATTTGTCTTAGCAACTAATGACAACGTGGGTTTGGGGTATTTGGTAAATCCGAAACATGTTGTAAACTTTGTGCTCGGTTGTCCGTCCTTGACCCAAGGCTCTTTAAGTTGTGCGGCGCAAAAACTACAAAAATTGAAATATCTTGGTTGTTACCGTCTTTTCTAAATGATTCGAGAGGGAATAAGAATGAAAGTGTTCTCATTAACGTCACGTGGAATCGATAAAGTATCAAATGAAGAGGCTTTTTGGCGGTTGGGAAGCGGCAGATGCTTTCCCAGCAAGCAGTGGGAAAGGAGGCCATATTCTTTGGAATTAAAAACTCAGTTGGTTTGTCAGGGCAGTTCCAAATTATAAATCTTGAATAGTAAATAGTAGTTGAGGACAAATGCTCTTGCCTCTATAATATTGGATATTGTGAGCTCTATTGAAAAAGCCATGAATCGCTTTTGGGTGGCGTAAATAGGGGTGGATTCTGGATATTGCTCTTCATTGGGTAATCTTCTCTATTTATTGGCATATGGTCAATATCAACTTCTTGAATTGGTGCATAATGTATTTTATGAACTTACCAAGCAGAGAATTAGTATTTTATACGTGCCATTAAATAAATAATTCTCTTTTAAGGCCTCAAATTAACTAAGCATATACTATCAATTTACCTCTCTTAATTCATATTATTGCAGGTTTTGTTGTTAGCTTAAAAATTGTTTATATCCTACTGTTTTTTATTATTTGAATGTTCATAATTTTAAAAGGGTTGAGTAATTTCATTATAGGTAGCGAATTAAACTCGTGGTGAGAGTTAGGACAATACACAATGTGCATTTTGTTTGAAAAATTTCAATTTAGTGATAGAGTCCGTGTTCTCGATTATAGAAGACTTGATAAATATAGACATCTTTAAATAACAATTATATAAATGATTTTTTAGTTAGTTATTTTAAAACTCTTTTAAGGAAATGGATTTTGGTAGTTCGACACATTGAAATGAGAGTTAAATTGAATTCTTTAAAGAAATTAAATTAGTCAATTAAATTAAATAGTCTGGTTAATTTAATTTGAATTGACTAAAATGAGTAGCAGATGTAGGGGTTTAGTATCTGTAATTTTAACATGAGTCTGAGTTTATTTTAGAATTTTAACGTTGGAGATTCGAAACTAAATAAGGGAGATACGGGATTACTATTATATGAATTTTTTTTGGAGTAGAATAATCATAATTTATATAATAATATTTTACAGGCTCGTATAAGATACATATTATTATAAGGTAGCCTTATTAAATTTTATTCCATGCGGGTCCCTGTTGTGCCTGTTTATTTTAAAACTAATGTAATGAGGCTTAACTATAAGGTAGCCTTATTAATTTTATTCATGCGGGTCCCTGTTGTGCCTGTGTTATTTAAAACTAATTAAGAGGTTAACTAAATTTAATATTAATATTGAAAACGTGATACATATCATTTTTATTAATATTAATTTTAATTACAAAAAATATATAAGAGACGTTTAGGCTAAATCTAGACGTCAGTCTCTATTATTTTCGTTTTCTCTCTCTATAGTCTTCTACCCATATAGACAGTTCTAAAAGAAATAACTTAGGTCACACAATAGAAGACTGCAGAGAAAAATAGTGTGTCTTTTAGTAGAGCAAGAGTTGTTGGCGTAGGAGCTATTGCGTGAAGAATATTCGAAATTGATGTTGATTTCTTTTGCTTAAGAGTTATTTATGATTCCATAACTTAGATTTATGTTTTCTGTACCTCTGTGTCTGTACATTTTGCTTATGTGTTTTTGTGGCTTCCATTGCATGATTTATCCATCAGTTTTAAACTGATAAAATCAGTGATTAATCATTTTAATTGTTGATGCTATTGAGGTATTAATATTAGCTATATATGTCTATGCTTGCCCTAGGGAGAAAAAAAAAAAAAAAAAAAAAAAAAAAAAAAAAGCCAAGGTACAGTATTTCTGCAAGAAAAAAAAAAAAAAAAAAGCCAAGGTACAGTATTTTCTGCAAATCTGATAAATGATGCTGGTAGATAACAAAAAGTTTATTAGATTTACACTAAGAGACAAAATACACTTTAGCAGTGGATTTCTCCGTTGCAAAAACTCGAACATCCTTTGATAAGTTAGCAACATATTACTTTTGATTTTACATTCGATGCTAAATTAGCATGGGATATTTTCATTGTTAATTGATATAATATCCATTGTTAAATGTTGTATCCATTTGGGCACCAATCTTGTTGCCAATTCATTGCTATTTCGTGACTAAATTTATTGCCCAAGCAGTGGCTCAATTTGTTGCTATATTATTCCATTGCTAAATTTATTAACATATTATGAAATACAATTGCGACTCATTGCCACGTAAATTTGTTGCTGAAATGTATAAAAATATTGTGAAATATTATTACAATCTATAGCTAAAATAATTGCTATTTAAATCTATTGCTAAATCTCTTGTTAAAATGTAACATGTTATTAGAATCTGTTAATTTGGTAATTTTTATTTTTCTCTATTTACATCACATCAGAAATGGAAAATAAGTATACAATTGCCAAATTGTTAATAAAGCTATTTCTACTAAACATATGGATGTTTAACAAATAGAAAATTTATATCTAATTAACAAAATAAAGTATGGCTAATTGACAAATCTTCTAATTAGTAAATTTAAAGCCAAACAAAATTTAAGTCAAATGTTAAATTGAAATTTTAATTCATTTAACAAAAGGTGCATACATGAATACCTAGACGCATGGCAATATATTTAGTGTGAATTCACAGATTAGTATATAAATTCAAGAATAAATTCTTTTTATTATGCGATTAAATGTATTGTAATATTTTTATTATATTAATTATTATTAACATAATAGGAAAAGGAATGCTAAAAAGATTTTGAAGATCAAGCCATACCCCCTTCAATCAATAGTAGACGATATCTTGCTTAAGTGATAAACCACATACAAAGAGTAAATGCATGCTTCTTTGGGAACTATCCGAGCAACCTACTTAATTTTATTGTAGAAATTTTCAGGATCAATCTGGGACCATGACCCCCCAAGAAAAATTCCAAATTGGATTGCAAATTGACGGGTTAGTATGAGCTTATCTATGCAGTTATACACTTTTTGAATAGAAATTCATTTTCTGAAAGATCCTGGGTTTTGTGCTTTGGTGGGTTTCTGATATCCTTTCAATGATGGTGTTACTATGTTTTTTTTTTTATATATAGGATGCATTTTTGTTTTGATTGCTAAAAAATTTCAGACTTAATATTTAACATTGTTACCTTTTTTGAGGTTTGAATTAAATAAAAAGAATATGGTGGAGAGAAATAACTTAATTATTTATGATTATTTTTTTTAGTTTTGTGAACTTCTCCAATTTGTAAAAAAAAGAAATACTATTGTAAAAATATTATGGAAAAACTCCTATCAATTACAAGTTATTTTTAGATATATATGGTAATGGTTTGCATCAATTTTTGTATGTGTGATTATTATAATTGAAACATTAAATTTCTATATTGACTTTGAAAAAAATAACAAAAAATAACATAAAAAATACCACCCTTAATACACATTCTTAAATGTTAGTACAATTATATAAGTTCAAATCAACTTTGTTGGCAAAACAGTAGTGATTTTGTGTTGTGGTGGTGCCCACTCAAGTGGGACCCACACACAAATGAAAAGAAAAAAAAAAGGACAAAAACAAAACGTGTTATTTTTTTTTTCAAAGGTTGGCATGACATTTGACAAAGGAGTGCCGTGCATTGGTAATGCACGGCTCTCTCAAACTCTCCCATTCCCTCTCCTATAAATAGGAGAGGATGTTCCTCAGTTTAGATACACACCAGAAAGAAAGAGAAAATGTAGCGAGAGAGTTTTCTAGTTTCCTCTCCTATAAATAGGAGAGGATTGTTCCTCAGTTTAGATACACCAGAAAGAAAGAGAAGAATGTAGACGAGAGAGTTTTTCTAGTTTTAGAATGAAGTTTCCCTAAAAATTAGGAGAGAGAAAATAGTGAAAAATTATTATGGGTGTTTTTGGGAACACTTTGTGTGTCACTATTTTTGTATTACTCCTTCTTTTGTGTTACCTACTATTTTTTTTTAAATAGTGGAAGAATGAATTCGGAGTTAGTCCCGGGAGTAAGCCCTAAAACAGTTGAAGGGTTTGAACCACGTAAATTTCTTCTTGTGTGTCCCATTTCTATTATTCCGCTACGTTAATTTTACTCTAATTGTTTTAAAGGGCCCAATAAGTGGTATCAGAGCTGATGGCCCCACATTGGTTAAATAACGAGCTGATGCCTAAACAAGTGGTATCAGAGCCGAAGTGCGGTAGGTTCAGCCGGGTCAGATAGCGGTACCTGTGGATCCCGTGGATAATACTTTTTGAAAATAAATATACCCGACGACGAGAAAATTACGACGAGTCTATTGGGGCTGTCCGCTCGGAAAGTCGTTGCAGGCATTGACTTAAGTGAATGAATAGTAAATAGTAAACTCGTTGACAGTGACTAGTTACTATTGGTGTTACTGTTGCTGAGCCGTCATTGTTAAGCCCAGCACTATTACATATTAGTACAATTCACGTATAAAATGTACTATTCACGTATAGTACTATTTTATGTGGTATAGTACTGTTTTCATTGCGGCATACAGTTACTCTTCGAGTAACTATTAATAATTCATGGTCACTATTCACGTATACTAGCTGTTTCACATATACGGTTTTATGTTGGTATGATTTTCTGCGCAAGTCAAAATGGACAAGCAAAATTAATCATTCTAATGGCGGGATTACTATATATGGAGAAATGAGAGATCTCCTTATGGTAATTAAAATGCATTTGCCTGGTTTGTTCAATTAAACCGGAAGACACGACTGATGAAGGAATGGGCTTTCGAGCATGGCGTCAAATCTCGGTTTGGTAGATTTGAATAGTTTGGAAGGTTTTCTGTAGCACCTTTAAGCAAATGGTCAGTGGAAGCCTCGCAAAGGTGTCATTTGTGGTAGCTAAAGACCGAAAAAGATCTGCAGGTGGTGCTTGTGGTCGAAAGTCTTCCCCCGAACAAGAGGAGGTCCGGGCTGCGTGTCCGCAGAGTTGTAGCGACGGTAACCAGATGGTTTGGCAGATCTAATAGATTATCGCTGAAAGGAATATTGACTGCAGTTGAAATGGATTTTCAGGGAATCCAATCATATTTGCAGGGGGAGCGTGGTCGTGGCAGTCAAGGATTACTGAAGCGTGCAAAGAGTTGTTTGTGTAACAACAGGACCAAAAAGACTGAAAAAGATCTGGCAGGTGGTGCCTTGTGTCGAAAGTCTTCCCGACAAAAGGAGGTGGGTGCGACGTGTTCCCGCAAAGTTTGTAGGCGGCGGTACTAAGATGGTGGGCAGAATTCTATAGATATAGCTGCAGGATGAATGGAGAGTAAATAGCTAACGTCCCCACTTGAGTGTGCAGGGGGGAGATTTTGTTGTGGTGGTTTCCCACTCAAGTGGGACCCACACACAAATGAAAGCAAAAAAAAACCAAGGTACAAAAAAAAAAACGTGTTATTTTTTTTTTCACCAAGGTTGGCAGCCAACCATTCAAAGGTTGGCAATGCCATTTGAACAAGGAGTGCCGTGTCAATTGGTAATGCACGCTCTCCTCAAATTCTTCATTCCCTCTCCTATAAATAGGAGAGTGATGTTCCTCAGTTTAGATACACAACCAAAAGAAGAGAAATGTAGCGAGAGAGTTTTCCTAGTTTTAGAAATGGGTTTCGCTAAAATTAGGAAGAGAGAAACATAGTGAAGAAATTATTATGTTGGTGTTTTTGGCAAACCACTTTGTGGTTCCACTATTTTTGTATTACTCTCTTTGTGTACTACTATTTTAATAGTGGAAGAAATGATTCGAGTTTGTCCCCGTGGACGTAGCCCTAAACAGTTTGAGGGTGAACCACGTATTTCTGTGTGTCCATTTCTATTATTCGCTACGTTAATTTTCTCTTAATTGGTTTAAAGGGCCCAATAAGTGGTATCAAGAGCTGATGCCCAACAACTGGAATCAAGAAGCTGATGCCTAACAAGTGGTATCAGAGCCGAAGGTTGCGGTAGTCCAGCCCGGTCAGATAGCGGTAACCGGATCCGTGGATATACTTTGGAAAATAAATATAACCACGACGACGAGAAAATTACGACGAGTCTATTGGTGCTGTCCGCTCGGAAAGTCGTTGCAGAATTGACTTAGTGATGAATAGTAAAATAGTAACTCGGTGAATAGTTACTATTGGTGTTACTGTTGCTGAGCCCGTCACTGTTAAGCCCAGCACTATTACATATAGTATTATTCACGTATACATGTACTATTCACGTATAGTACTATTTACGTGTACAGGTACTGTTCATGCATACAGTTACTATTCGAGTATACTATTACTATTCATGGTCACTATTCACGTATACTACTGTTCACATATACGGTTTATATTGGTAATGATTTTCTGCGCAAGTCAAAATGGACAAGACATGGAAGCAAATTATCATCTAAATGCGGGAATTACTACTATATGGAGAAATGAGAAGATCTCCTTATGGTAATAAAATGCATTTGCCCTGTGGTTTTAGTTCAATTAACCGGAAGACAAGACTGGATGAGGAATGGGCTTCGAGCATCGCGTCCAAATCTCGGTTTGGTAGATTTGATATGAAGGTTTCCTGTAGCACCATTCAGAAAATGTCAGTGGAAGCTCGCAAAAGGTTCATTGTGGTAGCTAAAGACCTGGAAAAAGATCTGCAGGTGGTGCCCCTGTGTCGAAAGTCCTTCCCGACAAGAAGGAGGTCGGGCGGCGTGTCCCGCAGAGTTGTAGCGACGGTACAAGATTGGTTGGCAGATCTAATAGCTTTAAAATCACTGGAAAGGAAATATTGGACTGTAGTGGAAATGGATTTTCAGGATATCCAATCACATTGCAGGGAACCGGTCGTGGCAGTCAAAGATTACTGAAGCGTGAAAGAGTGTTGTGTAAACACACAGGACCAAGACCGGAAAAAGATCGTGCAGGTGGTGCCTTTGCGAAAGTCTTCCCGACAAAAGGAGGTCGGGCGGCGTGGTCCCCGCAAAGTTGTAGCGGCGGTACGTGTGGGCAAGATCTAATAGAATTCTAGCTTGGCAGGGATGATGGAGAGTATCAGCTAACGTCTCCACTTGAGTGGTGTAGGGGGAGATTTGTTGTGGTGGGTTCCCACTCCAGTGAGACCCACACACAAATGAAAAAAGAAAAAAAAAAAGGACAAAAAAAAAACGTGTATATTTTTTTTTTTCAAAAGGTTGGCAGCCAACCATTCAAAGGTTTGGCCCATGCCATTTGGAACAAAGAGTGCCGGCTTGGGTCATGCATGGCTCTCCTCAAATTCCTCCCATTCCCTCTCCTATAAATAGGAGAGAATGTTCCTCAGTTTAGATACAACACCAAAAAGAAAAGAGAAAAATGTAGCCGAGGAGGAGTTTTCTAGTTTAGAATGGGTTTCCCTTCTAAAATTAGAGAGAAAAATAGTGAAGAAATTATTATGGGGTGTTTTTGGGAAACACTTTGTGTGCCACTATTTTTGTATTACTCTCTTTGTGTACCTACTATTGAGGGTGAACCACGTAAATTTCTGTGTGTCCCATTTCTATTATTCTGCTACGTTAATTTTCTCTTAATTGGTTTAAAGTGCCCAATAAGTGGTATCAGAGCTGATGCCCAACAACTGGTATCAGAGCTGATGCCTAACATTTTGGGCTAAGTGTGAGTTATTAATGTTGTACTTACTAATGCTATTCCATGGGGGTTAATATTAGCTGTGGGAGTGCTCGCTATATGGAGAAACGGCAAAAAAAAAAAAAAAAAAAAAAAAAAAAAAAAAAAAAAAAAAAGGTAAAATAAGAAAAAAAAAAAAAAAAAAAAAAAAAAAAAAAAAAAGAAAAAAAGTTAGGGTGCCTGTTTTTTTTCGCTAAGAACTATCATAATGACTAAAGGGCTACTGAAATTATGGTGACCATTTGCCTTCTCTTCCCTGCCAATATTATTGTAATTGCCATTTTTAGAGAGATGATTTGACGAAAGAGAATAAAAATGTGAAGTATATGCAGAAGAAGAAAATGATTCCATGTTGATGTTTTTGTATTTTGGAGTTTGTTTAATTCTATCTGTATTCTTATATGTGCTTATATGGCATCTGCACCAAAGAGTGAAAGGGTATAGAATTAGAAAATATGTGCTTATATGGCATCTGCCTTTTAAAATTAAATTTTATGAGTTGTAAATTAGAAAATATAAACCCCCTTTTAAGGTTGTCTTTTTTTATCTTCAACGTTGTAGAATATAATTAATGTTGCCTAATTGTTATTCCTCTTACCTTCTTAAATTTATAAAATTACTCAAATATTATTAGATTTTTTAATGGAATTAATTAATAATAATTTATGCATCAAAATATTCCTCTTACCTTCTTAATTAATAATAATATCTTATTCCTTTCCACTTTTTTATCTTTCATTTTCTAACCAACAATTAAATTTTTACTATTTCTAAAATTTATTTAATCAAGTCGATGATAATTTGTGCATCAATTTGAAAAACTTTATTTATAACAGCAAAATATAAACACAATTATATGCGTATTAAAACACAATTAAAATCTAAAAATTAAAGGAGCTTTAAAATTGAAATGCTAAAAAAGCGCATAAATTTGTAGCTTCCATCACCAAACATTATCTCTCTAATTATGATGTTTTATGAATTTGACTTTGATAAGTTTTAAGCACAAAATATGCTTTTATGTGTTCCACATATTAAATAAATACAATGTCTTTTCAGATATATGTCACAAAAATTAAAATTCAAAAGTAGAAAAATATGCCTTCATTTATTTAAAATTAAAACTCATTCTTCTTATGACCAGTTAAATATTCTAATTTATATTTCTCCACTCATAATTTTTCCGCATTTCATTTTCTTTTATGTTTATGTATTTTTTTTCTTACTCAAGTGTATAAAACTCTTCAATTTCTCTTGTTCATTTTTATCCTCCCTCTCTTTCTTTTCTCTATCACATCTTTTCACTTCATATCAATTATCAAATTTAATTTCTTTTTATAAATAATTCAAAGCATACATTTATTATTTTTTTTGTTATGTATATGTTGTATTATATTACTGTGTTTTCATGTTGTTTGTGATAGGTTTTATTTTTATAGTTATTTTTAGTAAATTTTATTTAGGATTTCTTTTAATTTGTATTTATTTTGTTTTATTTTAGTTAATATATTTATGTTTTCCAATAAAGCTTCCTTGAATCATATTTCATTAGATTTTGAGGAATTTTATAGGAAGTTAGCCAAAAATGCAAGAAAGCGGTGTTTAAGCAAAACTTCCAGAGGAGGGCGTGCCATCTAGCACCCCTGTGCAATTTTCATGAGGAATTCTACTGAAGGTCAGAGGCCAGCACGCCTTGGGCCTGCCATCCAGCACAGCCGTGCTAAATTGCAGAATCCATCTTGGGCTGAAATCTTCAGCTTTAGCTTGTGCCGCCTGCATGGACCTACATGAGAAGCCTTTTTAAGGTGCCTAATCAAGCTTATATCCTATCTAGACGCTGGGAGAATCCTAATTGGGAATAAATACAAAGCCTAATCAGTTTTTTATCTCCAAAAGACTTATTTCTCATTAAAGATTCTCTTTCCTAAACGAATTCGAAGATTTCCCAATGAGTATATTTAAAGAGAGAGACCGTTAGACTATTTTTTAATCTCTTGTTCTATTATTCTCTACATAGTTTTTCTCTCTCTTTAAGCCTTCAAGTATTCAATTTGGCGTGAAGATTCAAGAAAGTCGCTTAGCTAATCGTTAACTAATTTTTATTTCTAAACTCTCTTTTTGTTTATTATTCTTTAAGGATTAATTATAAGTTTAATTGACTTTGATTTATTTACTATGTCAAACTAAATCTTTGGAATTAATTTAAGTTAAATTGACTTTGATTTAATTTACTAATGTCAAACTAAATCTTTTTTTACTAGAGATTTGATAATAACTTAAATTCAAACTCCAAGTTTATAATATTAGATTTGATTTTCTTTATTCAAGTAAAATTTGTTATTGATCTTAATGTTTCTAGGCAAAGTTTCTCTCCTGGATTAATTTATTTCATTAATCACTGTTGAGAGAAGGGTTTTTGATATGAACAGGATAATAAATATCATGGGAATAACAACTTGATGTGAGAGTTAGATAGTTTGACTCGTGGGAGGTTTTCATAAAATTAAAGGCCATAATTTGTGAATTCTTGAATAATCACAAGAACTTAATGATTCAATTTATGTTTGGTTACGCCATTGAGAGATGGGTAATTGTATTGGGTTAAAATAGATAATAAAACATCAAGAGAGATTATTAGCGATTTTAGGGTTATTTCTCCTTCTTGAATAATAAAAATTGATTATCAAGATTTTAGGGTTATTTCTCCTTCTTGAATAATAAAAATTGATTATCAAACTAATAGGATAAACTGGATAGAATTAAGTGAAGTTAAAATCCCTAGTATCTTTAAACCTTGATTCTTTTTCAACAATTTCTTGCTCGATCTCATTCTAATTGTTTTACTTTAATTCTTTTATTTTCAAATAGATTCTCTTTATTATCGTTTAAATAATAATAAGTTAATGTCATTTTGGTACTTGGTACACAATCCTTGTGGGATGATATTCTACTCATTCTTTATTACTTGTTAGTGATTTTGTACACTTGCGAAAAAGCCTGTCAAGTTTTTGATACACTTGCGAAAAAGCCTGTCAAGTTTTTGACACTGTTGCCGGGGGATTGGCATTACCAATATCAATACTAATTACCCTATTATTAATTTAAGCATTTATTTTTCTATTATTTTAATTTTTTCGTTTCCAAGAAGTTTCAGGTGTTTTATGCAAAGAAGATCTCGAAGTGTTAAACCTTTAATTTTTTATCTAGAAATTGAAAGAATTTGCCAAAGAAATAACGCTGCAAGAAGGGGTCGAGAACGTGAACAGAGAAGACAAGCAAACATAGCCTAAGTAGAAAAAGAATTACAAAATTTCTTAGAGCAAGAAGAACAACAGATCTTGCTCAATCAAAATTATCAAAGACCTCAACCTCCCATTCGCACCTTTTGAGATTATACAGCTCCTCTTCATAAGGCCACTTCAAGTATCACTAGGCCTAAGGTAGAAGCTAAGAATTTTGAGATCAAGCCTGTAATTATTCAAATGCTATCCACCTCAATTCAGTATGGAGGTTTGCCTAGTGAAGATCCAAATGCCCATATCACAAATTTCATGGAGATTTGTGATACTTTCAAGCAAAATGGATTTTCTAAAGATGCCATAAGTTTGAGACTGTTCCCTTTCACTCTAAGGGATAAAGCATGTTCTTGGTTGCAACCATGTCCTGCTAGAAGTTTTACTACATGTAAAGAACTAGCCCGAAAATTTCTGATAAAATTCTTTCCATCTTCAAAGACCACAAAGCTTCGTAATGAGATAATGACTTTTGCTCACAATGGTCAAGAGAGTTTGTATGAAGCTTGGGAAAGATTTAAAGACCTATTGAGGAAGTGCCCACATCATAGTTTACCCAAGTGGTTACAGGTACTGACTTTCTATAATGCATTGTCTCCTATTATAAAAATCACTTCAGATGCAGCTGCTGGTGGATCTTTTGAAAGGAAGGGGATTAATGAGGCATATGATTTGATAGAGGAGATTGCAAGCAATAGCTATTACCAAAATACCTCTGAAAGGAATTACCAAAATACCTCTGAAAGGAAGAAGCCTATAGGAGTTTATGAGATTAATGCCATCACCGCACTTAATGCCAAAGTGGAAAATATGGTAAGGAAATTATATTTGTTGACCACTAACTCTATTAATTCTATTGTGTAAGCATGTGACAGGTGTAATGGGCAACACGGAATTAAGGAATGCGTGTTGGATAATTTAAATTCTCAAACTTTGGAGTACGTCAATTATGTGATGAATCAAGGAACTAAGAGTTGTTATATTTTAATGCCCAAGATACTCATATATAAATTGAAATCACAGAAAATAATAAAATAACTTACATGTTATTTTGTTGACTTCCATTGGTGCAATGTTGATTCCTAAAAATAAGTGAAAAGGTGGAAAGAAATTAAAACAAGCATGCACAATAGTACGTGGAATGGCTGGGTACATCCTCTCTATGTCTATAAGCTCCCAATGGGTGGAGAAGAATTTATTATTATGACGGTGTAGAATAGAGAGAGAGGACATAGCCTATCTATAGGAAACTATTAGGGTCTCGCATCATAACCCTAATAGAATATACAATCCGCATCAGAATAAATACAATCCCCTAACCTAAATAAGGATTTTAAGCACATTTAAGCCAAACATAAAACTAGCCATTAATCTTTTATGATCACTCTTTAATAACCCTAATAGAATATACAATCCTAACCTAAATAAGGATTTAAGCACATTTAAGCCAAAAACATAAAACTAGCCCATTAATTCTTTTAATGATCACTCTTTAATAATGGGCTTTAAATTAGACCTTTTGGACTATTAAGCTTAACCCAAATATTTTATAAACTAAGATATATACAATCATAAGCACATTAGGAATAAAATTTCTAACAAGAATCACCCATATTCTAACTCTTATGATAACAAGTTAAGAAATCATCCTAATCTTTCTTATGGGAATCTAAACAACACCTTGAATGCACCACCAGTTTTTTCTCCTCAAAAGAAAAAGCCTCATGATGATCTTCTTATCGCTGTCTCTAAATCTCACATGGATTTCATGAATGAAACTCGGGAAAATCATAAAGTCCAACAAGCTGCAATAAGGAATTTGGAGATTCAAATTGGGCAATTTGCTAACATGATGGCTTCTAGACCTCAAGGTATGTTACCTAGTAACATAAAGAAAAATCCCAAAGAACAGGTACATGCCATCACTTTGAGGAATGGCAAGCAATTGGAGGACCCACCAAGGAAAAAGGAAGAAAAGCAAGAACAAGAAAAGAAGAAGATCCCCATCATTGATCTTGAGGAGAAAGAGCAAGTAAAGCCTTCCTTATGTTGCACTTGTTCCTTTTCCACAAAGGCTGAAGCAATCAAAAGATGATAAGAGCTTCCTCAAATTTCTTAACGTTTTCAAAAAGTTGTAAATAAGCATCCCTTTTGCTGAAGCTCTTGCTCAAATGCCTAGATATGCAAAATTCTTGAAGGAGATCCTAAGCAAAAAAAGGAAAATTGATGATCAAGGAACAATAATGTTAACAGAGGAGTGTAGTGCAATCATTCAAAATAAATTGCCTCCAAAGTTAGAAGATCCAGAAAGTTTTCTATCCTTTGTAATATTGGAAATCTTGATTTTGAAAAAGGTTTAGCTGATTTAGGCGCAAGCATTAATATCATGTCTTATGAAGTTTTCAAGATGCTAGGAATGGGAGAGCTGAAACCAACAAGGATGTCGTTATAATTCGCGGATCAATCGATCAAATATCCAAGGGGTATTGTAGAAGATGTGCTTGTCAAGGTAGGTAAATTTATTTTTCCTGTTGATTTTGTTATCCTTGACATTGATGAAGATAGAGAAGGATCCCTCATCCTTGGTAGACCTTTCCTTGCAACTGCAAGAGCTTTGATTGACATAAATGAAGGTAAGCTAACTTTAAGAGTAGGTTAAGAGGAATTTGTTTTTTATGTTCTTAAATCTTGTAAGCTTCCTATAGATTCTAATGATTGTTTTAGAATTGATATTATTAATGATTGTGTAAAATACACCTTGCATGTTAAAGATAATTTGACCATTGATAAAGGTGACATTAACATTAAAATTAAAATTCAAAGAATTAAAATTGAGGAAGAGAGTGAGCCACCCATGCAAGAATTGAAACAATTTCCCTCCCATTTAAAGTATGCATTTTTAGGTGGGAGCAATTCATTTCCTGTTATTATTTCTTCTCACTTGTCACTTGATCAAGAGAAAAGGTTGTTGCAGGTTCTAGGAAATCATAAGAAAGCTTTAGGATGGTCAATTTCAGATTTAAAAGGGATCAATCCAAGTGTGTGCATGAACAAAATTTTGATGGAAGAAGCCTACAAGCCTACAATTGAGCATCAAAGGAGATTAAATCCAAACATGAAGGAAGTAGTCAAAGCTAAAATCATAAAGCTTTTGGATGCTGACATTATCTATCCAATCTCGGATAGTAGTTAGGTAAGCCCTGTTCAAGTTGGTCTAAAGAAGGGAGGTATGACAGTTATTTCTAACAAGAATAATGAGTTGATTCCTACTAGAATTGTTATAGGTTGGCATGTGTATAGATTTTCGAAAGTTGAAAAAAGCAACACGTAAAGATTACTTTCCTTTACCTTTTATTGATCAAATGCTTAAAAGACTTGCGGGTTATCCTTACTACTGTTTTTTAGATAGTTATTTAGGTTTTTTCCAAATACCTATAGCTCCTGAGGAACAAGAGAAGACTACTTTCACTTGCTCTTATGGTAATTTTGTTTGTAGGAGAATGCCTTTTAGGTTGTCCAATGCACCTGCGACTTTTCAAAGGTGTATGATGTCCATATTTTCTGACATGGTTGAAAAATTCATTGAAGTATTTATGGATGATTTTTCTATTTTTAGTTCTTCTTTTGATTCTTATCCTTATAACCTCTCTCTAGTAATGCAGCAATGTGAGAACACTAACCTTGTTCTAAATTGGAAAAAATGTTACTTTATGGTTAGTGAAGGTATTGTTTTAGGGAATAAAATCTCAGAGAAGGGAATTGAAGTGGATAAAGCTAAGATAGAGGTAATTGAAAGGCTACCACCTCCAAATTCAGTGAAGGGGGTGAGAAGTTTTCTTTGTCATGCAAGTTTCTATAGGAGATTTATCAAAAATTTCTCAAAAATCACAAAACCTCTTTGTAATTTATTGGTTAAAGATGTTCCTTTTGACTTTAACGAAGAGCGTTTAAATGCTTTTAATAGGTTAAAGAAAGAATTGATTTCAGCTCCTATTATTGCCACACAGGATTGAAGCCTACCCTTTGAACTCATGTGTGATGCTAGTGATCATGTTATAGGAGTTGTTCTTGGATAAAGAAAAGAAAAGAAGTTGCATGTCATTTCTTATGCTAGTTGTACATTCAATGATTCGCAATTAAATTATGCCACCACCGAGAAGGAGCTTCTTGCTGTTGTTTTTACTTTTGATAAATTTAGAGCATATTTAATTAGAGCTAAAATAAAAGTCTACACTGATCACTCAACTATTAAATATTTATCAGACAAGAGAGATGCTAAGCCTAGATTAATTCGTTAGGTTCTACTTTTACCAGGAATTTGATTTGGAAATTCGCGATAAAAAGGGAACCGAGATCCTTCTTATTGATCACTTGTCAAGGCTTGAATTGGGGGAAGAAAGGCAAGAAGAGGTGCAAATTAATAAAGGCTTCCCCTATGAACATCTTCTTCTTTTAGCAAATATGCAGGCTCAATGGTGCGAACATAGTTAACTATCTTTGTTACAAGATTACTCCTCCCAATCTTTCTTATCAATAAAAGAAAATATTCTTTCATGATCTTAAATATTACTATTGGAAGGAGCCTTTCTTGTTTAAGTATTGTAGTGATAAACTCTTTAGATGATGTGGCCTGAAGAAGAGATGGAGAGTGTTCTTCATTTTTGTCATTCAATGGAATGTGAAGGGTATTTTGGAGGAAACAAGACAGTGGCACATATATTAGAAAGTGGTTTGTATTGGCCTAACTTGTTTAAAGACACTTTTAACTTTGTTCGTCTTTATGATCATTGCCAAAAGTTAGGGAATCTCTCCAAGTGGCATGAGATGCCAATGAACTACATTCTTGAAGTGGAGATTTTCGATGTATGGAGCTCGAATTTCGTGGGACCATTCCCATCTTATTCTAACTAATACATCTTAGTAGCGGTGGATTCTCTAAATGGGCAGAGTTCGTTGCTCTTCCCAATAATAATGCCAAGAGTGTGATTAACTTCTTTAAGAAATACATCTTCACTCGTCATGGTACCCCTAGGGCAATAACCACGGACGGAGGTAAGCATTTTTACAATAAGTACCTAGACTCTCTTCTTTCAAAATATGGTGTCACTCATCGTGTAGGTACCCCATACCATCCATATATAAGTGGACAAGTAGAGGTGACGAATCGAAAATCAAGAAGATATTAGAGACTATAGTTGGGCATTCACAAAAAGATTAGTCTAAAAAGATTGATGATGCACTTTGGGCTTAGAGGACCGCATTCAAAACTCCATTATGTTTAAATCAAGGAATGTGTTTTATCAAAAAAATTGAATTTTCGCTTAAATATAATTAGCATGGAAAACAATTGATTTATTCACATATTAACAACTGTGATATCTTTTGGAGTTTATAATTATCACCAACCATAGCAAGCTAGTTTTGTCAGATTATTTTGTTCTCCTACTTTTAGTTTTGTTGCTTGAGGACAAGCAATGGTTTCAGTTTGGGGAATTTTGATAGGTGTCACAATTATAGTATTTTTTAGTATAGTTTTTATTTAGAATTTTAGTAAAATTTATCACTTTAGTTTATTTTTACTTCGTTTTTATTATAATTTTGTTGAAAGCTTCTTTATCATAATCCACTTGATCTTAAAGAAAATTGCAGGGTTTTGGCATAGAAAAGAGCATTACAAAGCAAAATACTCAGGCTCGAGCACGCCCAGCCCGTGCACCATAGCGCGCCCATGCTAAACTTAAGAGAAATCAAGTGGAGAGTTAGACTCTAGCACGGCTAGCCCGTGCTATATGGCACGCCCGCACCTAAAAGAACCTAGCCCGTGCTTGCCTAGTATACCCGTGGTGAAATCTATCTTGGAAACTCAGAGCCTAGCACACTGGCCCGTGCTAGGGCGCACGCCCATGCCACAAAAACTCCTCTGACCGTGTTGCAGAGCATGGTACGTGCTGAATCATTCAGAGATCCAGACTCTAGCACGCCCAAGCCGTGCTATATGGCACACCCGTGCTATATGGCACACCCGTGCTATTAAGGCGAAGCTGTCTTGAATAAAAACGCAAGCCAGTCTTTTTAACTCATATGGGCCCACCTCAGATATTTTCCTAAACGTGCAAATGATAATAAAGAAACGCACCTTTTCAGTCTTTTTAACTCATATGGGCCCACCTCAGATATTTTCGCTAAACGTGCAAAACAAGATTTAAACCTATTTTAGGAAGAGAGAAGAGTCCTTAACTAAGAAAGAAAATCCAAAAGCCTAATTCAGTTTATGATCTCCAAAGAAGAAATTTCGTGAACTTAATAATGTTTTTATTTCCTAAACGAGTTAGATTTTCTTCCATGGGTACTAATGTATTTAAATTGGGGGATGGGAGGTCTATATAAAGAAGAGGATACCATCATTGTAAAAAATATCTTCAAGTTCTAGTATTTTTTTCTATACCTAGTTTCTCTCTCTGCAAAAGATTTCAAGCATCTAAGATCTTGTGCCAAAGGGATTCATGGGAGGAAGCCATCCACATAGCTGTTGTCTAGTTTTTATCTCTAACTCTTAAATCTTGTCTTTCTTTTTCATTATTCATTTAATTGATTACTGAATTTTTCAATTCAAGTATTATGAGTTTTATTTAATTCTTGTTTCCAAAACTAACTCTCATACTAGGGATTTGAAATGTAGCTTAATTCGATTCCAAGATTTTATAATATTAGATTTGCTTTTTTCCTTGTTCATGATATTAATTTATTAATTGAAAACTTAATGCTGTCCAGTGGCAGAGTTGTGTGGCCTCTGGATTTGAATTTATTTCATTAATGCACTATCGGGAAAGAAGGAGTTTTTTGATATGAAAAACCAGGTAAAAATTACATGAGAATAATAACTTGATGCGAAAAGGCTATATGATTGACCATGGGGGTTTTCATAAGTTAATGACCTAGGTATGAATTCACAAAACAAACCATAAAACTTAATGCATATTAAGTGTGCGTTTGGGATTGCGCTATTGAAGAGTAGGGTAATTAGAGAACCGGGTTCTAAAAATAGCTAACAATAGCATCCAGGAGAGCCTTTTTAGTGATTTTAGGGAGGTTGTTTCCCCTACTTGAGCAAAGTTAAAATTGATTTACAAACTTAATAACAATAAATTGGATAAGAGTTTAAGTGAAATCAAATCCCCTAGTAGTTTTAAAAATCCTTGAATTTCTTTTCAATCCAAATAATTGTTGCTTGAATTTCTTTCTGTGGTGGTTATCTTTCAGACATTTCACTCTTTTTATAACAAATCTCTCTTATTAGTCATATTAAGATAATAATAGGGATTTAACATATTTTTGGTTATTTTTGATATACATATCCCTTGTGGATTAGATACTCTTTCACGTCTATTATATACTTTGTTGCGATTTACGTTACACTTGCGAAACATCACTACATAATTTTGGTACTTGATATACAATCCCTGTGGATACGATACTCTTTCACTCTATATTACTTGTTGCGATTTCGTACACTTGCGAAAATCACTATCATGAGGCTTCAAGCTTATGCAAGTGCTTGTATACAAAGATAGATCAAAGCAATGGCGTGAAAAGAAGATCATCAAGAGGAAACTACAGGTTAGGCAAAAAGTGCTGCTTTATCACTCAAAAGTTCACCTTTTTCTAGGTAAGTTACGCTCACATTGGACCGGACCTTTCATAATCAAGGAAATATTTCCCCATGGAGCTGTTGAATTGGTAAAAGGCAACGAGGGTTTTAAAGTCAATGCTCGAAGATTAAGAGTTTACAATAAAGGGAGTTTTGATTAAGAAAAGAGCTCCTTAGCCTTATCTTAAAAGGGGTCCAGCGAGTGAGCTTAACGACATTAAACAAAAGTGCTTAAGGGAGACAACCCATGTTCTTTTTGTTTTAACTCTTAAATCTTTGTTTTGTTATTTTCTTTTATCATTCTCCCCATCTTTTAAACATTTTTGTTCTTTTACTGTTCTTACACTCTTGTTCAGGTCCATTAAGGGCTCAAAAGAGCTTGGATGCTAATCGAAAAAATTTGGAAGTCAGGTTCTAGCACACCCTGAGCGTGCTAAACAGCACCTCCATGCCATTTGAGGGTGAAAATCATACCAGGGTCAGAATCTAGCACGGTCAGGGCGTGCGAACCAGCACATTCATGCTAGGTAGGAACTCGATTATTTTGTCTTGCAGGTCCAGAATCAAGCACGCCCTAGGCATGCCAGTCAACACGGCCCGTGCTTTAGTGAGATGTCGAAGGCTGGGCGTGCTTGCCTAAGCACGGCCTATGCCACCATTGTTCTAAAGATTCAAACTTGAACATGCCTTAGTTAGCACGCCCGTGTTAGGTAAGTGCAGTTTTTTGTTTTACAGGTTCAGAGCCTAGCACGGGCTAGGCATCTCGCCTAGCATGCCCATGCTCCATGGAGAAGTCGAAGCTAGGGCCTGCTCACCTATGCACAGCCCGTGTCATACCTGCACTACGTAAGTCAGAAGCAAGCATGGGCAGGCCATGCCATCCAACACACCCATGCCCCGCTGTAGTTTCAAAACTTTAAAAGATGTGTTTACTTTGGAATGCACGCACAAACCAAACCCTATCCTTCTTTTCCTCTTAAAAGCCCTTAACTCCCCATAACCCCCACTTCTCACCTTTCACACTCCCTCTCTCAATGCTTTCTTCTCCTTCTTCTTTGATTTCTCCTTGTTCACCATGCCTCCAAGATACAAGAGAAGCAAATCTGCCGCTTCTATGGCAGCACGAGTTCACCTTACAACCCCCACTTTAGCTCCTCCTCCACTTCCTCTATCAACACAGTCTTCAAGAGGAACGACAACTGTTCCACCACACTTGCTACTCCTTCACCACCACGTTTCCTTTTTTCCATGCTAGAGCAAAAAGAAAGGTATGAAAAATTCTCCTTAAGGCCTATTCTTCCAAATCGCTTCATTGATGAGAATGCTTTAGCACAAGTAAGCCTTAGAGATACAGTTTTAGAACCATTAAAAAGAATTGGGTGGGACAGATATGTTGCCATGAAGGATTTTGTTTATGCACCACTTACTCTAGAATTCTTAAGCTCTTATTCGAGTGATATCTTTTTGTTGCATGAAAATTATTCAAATAAAATCAAGTTTATACTTTTTGGCAAGGATTATACATTATCAGTGGATAAGGTTAGCCATATTTTTGGGTTCCCTACAGAGACTGCTGAAAGTACCATCCCCAAGGATTTTAGAGTTGGTAGTAAATAGATTAGCTTAATTGGACTGAGTGGTTATAACCCTAGGTACTTTAAAGCTTTTAAGCTACGAAACCCAACATACAGGTATATTCATAAATCCTAGCTATCACAATTTTGGACAGGGTGAAAGTCATGGCTTGTTGATTTTGAATGCATTATACTTTATTTGGGCCATTGATCAGGGGGTACGTTTGAATGTGGGAAATTAGCTTTGTCAGCAATGGGCTAGAATTGCTAGGGGGATAAGGGTGCTAATATGACGGGCTATTTTTTTACACAGATTGGATCTTATTTCAAAGCATGGGATCCTGTCTGTTCTGTTTATGATATTTTAGAAGGAGGAAAAAGCAGTCGAATTGATATAAATGTTATTCACAACATGAAGATAGTAGAGAAGATAGGTGACACGTTTTGTCTAGTGAGACGTGCAGTTGGGAAAGATGATAAAAGTGATAATGAGCAAGGAGATGACACTCAGAGGAGGCTATTCCACATACCTCTCCTGGTTTGGGTACTTTTTCTGTTGTAGGTACAGTTGAAGCTGGTTTGTCATTTCAGCCGGCGTCTAACATGTCCAATGAAGAGGTTCTCACACGCATGATTTCTAGGATAGACATGTTTGATGCTCGCTTTTAGTTGATGAAGACCATGGTTTTTGACCGGTTCTAGTCCATAGAGCTTATGCATAGGAGTCTCGAGTCTTGCATGGTCACTGTGCAAGACCAGTATCAGGGAATCAGTAGTTAACTCCAGATGGTGATTCAGTTTCTGCATCCACATCCTCCTCCACCACATGCAGAGTGATTGTTTTTAGTTGTTTTTAGTTTTCTTGTCTTTTCTAGTGTTTGTTTAAGTTTCTTTTGTTTATTAGTTTATTTTCGACGGTTCTAGTCCATAGAGCTTATGCATAGGAGTCTCGAGTCTTGCATGGTCACTGTGCAAGACCAGTATCAGGGAATCAGTAGTTAACTCCAGATGGTGATTCAGTTTCTGCATCCACATCCTCCTCCACCACATGCAGAGTGATTGTTTTTAGTTGTTTTTAGTTTTCTTGTCTTTTCTAGTGTTTGTTTAAGTTTCTTTTGTTTATTAGTTTATTTTCGAACCTTGTTTTCATTTGCCTTCAGTATGTTGGATATTATGTGTTTTTCTTTAGTTTTTCTTTTTCGTAGTTTTGATAATTTCCAGCACGCCCGGCTCTTATCTTATCTTTTCCTTGGTTCTTATTGTATTTTTCAATACAATGGTGGTAATGATTTCTCAACTCTCATATTCTACCACTTTGTTGATTTTATGATAAGGGACATTGAGGACAATGTGCTAGATTGAGTTGGAAGAAGGGAAATTTTAGTTAAAATTTTTGTTTATTTTTAGCTTAATATGGTTGAAATAATTATAAGCAAAATCAGAAGTTATCATTATTTATGAAACTTTTGATATTTTGAGTTGTTCTCTAGTCTAATTACATTCAAACTTAAATTTTAATTCTTGACTTAATATGATTCTTTGGTTTAAACATTTGTTTTTAAGATCATAAATACCAATTTTGAGAATTTTTATGATAGATATTTATGTTTGATCAAAATTTATTTAACCTTAGCATTTCTAGAATAATTTAGAATTCCCCTTTAAACAAAACTTTTAAAATGCTCACATAAAAAAAATGATTTAGACATTTTTTGTTTATAACTCACATTTAGCATAGGCCACCCTAAGTTGAATTATGACCTTTGCAACCAATTTGAAGCCTATAACCAAAGATTTTTCTTGTTTAACCTTATTAAACCCAGCCATTGAACCTATTCAAGTCCATTCCCCAAGTGCAATAATGAGTAATTGAAAGATTTGATTTTATTAAAACATAGCAAGAGATTTAAAGGGAGAACTTTTCATTAGCAAGTAGAAAAATTAGAAAATTCAAAGAGAAATGCCCCATGAAAAAGCAAACATTCAAAATTCAAGTTTGGGGATTTGTTGACAAGGAAAAAATTATTCAAGAATTATGAAGAGACCTTGCCAAAGCATATCTAATATTGAGCTAGTGAAGAACTTCAAGTTAATCTCCACTATAAATAAAAAATATATTTTTTGGTATAATTAAATTCTAGATGTTATGCATTCTTGGTACTTTGTGTTATCTTTTATCCCTTTTCTTTATTTAACTAATTTTTAAACCCTAAAACCCCATTACAACCTTAATCAAGGACCTTTTGATTTTTATAAGTGTGCTGCATTTAAATTTTAGAGAGGGAATGAATAATTTTGCCTATGGGAATGTTGAATAGCATCATCTTTTTTTAAGATTAATAATGTTTTGAAAATTCATATTTTTGTTTGTCATAATTTGAACATTTATTGGTGTTGAAGATCTTATTAACTTTTATTTGTATTAAGGAATGTATTTGGTTAAGAGTTAAATTTTTGCTAGGATATAATTAGCATAGAAAACACTTGATTTATTCCCATGTTAATAATTTTTGATATTTTTGAAATTGTAAGTAATTATCTCCAACCATATTGAGCTAACTTTGTTAGTTTTCTTTTCTAGTTTGTGTTTTTGGTTTTAATTTTATCTTATTTGTTCTGTTTGTTGCTTGAGGACAAGAAATGGTTTGAGTTTGGAGAATTTTGATATGTTTTATTTTTATAGTTATTTTCAGTAAATTTTATTTATGATTTCTTTTAATTTGTATTTATTTCGTTTTATTTTAGTTAATATATTTATGTTTTGCAATAAATTTTCCTTGAATCATATTTCACTTAATTTTGAGGAATTTTGTAGGATTTTTTTTATAGGAAACTAGTCAATAAAGTAAGAAAGTGGTGTTTAAGCAAACCTTCCAGAGCTGGCACTCTCTGGGCGTGCCATCCAGCATCCTTGTCAGAATTATGGATGTATTCAATAACCCCCCCCCCTCCCCCCAATAAAAGAAGAATTGGTCTATTCTATTGAAGGTCAGAGGCTAGCACGCCCTGGGCGTAACATCCAGCACGTCCATGCTGAATTGCAAAATCCATCTTGGGCCGAAATCTTCAGCTCTAGCCCATGCCTCCTGCATGGACCTGCATGAGAAGCTTTTTAACATGCCTAATCAAGCTTAAATCCTATCTAGACGCTGATTGTCGTTTAAATAATAATAGATTAACACAATTTTAGTACTTGGTATACAATCCTTGTGGGACAATACTCTACTCATTATTTATTACTTGTTTGCGATTTTGCACACTTGCAAAAAAGTATGTAAGTTTAAAATCTTTAAAATTTGGTTTTCAAGTTATGAAATTTGAATAAATTCTTCAAACAGTGTTGATTATATATTTTTAAAAAGAAGTAATTTACATATCCAAATATGTAGTGTTGATTATTAGTTATTAAAGTAGTTTCTTTTATTGTCATTATGTTTGTTTTAAGATTGATGGTTGTTATTAATTGTATTATTGTATTTGATTTTCTTATTGCACCTATATTATAATTTAAATGAAAATATAAATATCACACGTTCGCGTGAAGCGCGAGGTGCCGTCTATTTGTTCTTAAAGCAAACTACTATATAAGCCATTCCAATCTCTATATCTCATCAAGCGTTAAAGAGTTCTAATCATTCAATAATAATTAAAAGAACAATAAAGAAATTCTCTTAATAAAAAAATTCAAAAAAATTGTTTCTTTCAATAAAATGGCAAGCAAGATTGTTATTGTTGCCCTCCTTTCGGTAGCCATTGTTGGTGTTGTTTCAATTGCTCCCGTTGCTGCAGGCGCTGCTGCTACCAAAACCGACGCTGCAACAACCCCTGTTGCTGCCTCCTCACCCGCCGATGATACTGCAGATGCTGCAGGTGCACCAGGTGACGCTGAAGGACCATCCGGTGGTGCATCAGCAACTGAGTCGAGCACTTCTGCTGAATCACCAACTGTAGCTGCAAGTGGTGCTTCGGTTTCTGGAGTCGCAGTTGTTGGCATAGCAGTGGTTTCGGCCGCAGTCACTGATTATTTCATTTAAATTTTTTTTCATTTTTTTATTAAAACCTACAATTTAAAAAAAAATTGAGCAAATTTTTCATTTTTGTCTTCTCAATATTTGTTTCAAAGGCAAATTTTAATTCCCTTTGATATCTCAAACAAGCTATGTTTTCTTGTAATATTAATTAGCGAGGGAAATACATTCCAATATAAGTTGCAATCACAAATATTAGAATAATTTTTTTTATTTAATGCAAGTCTACTTCATTGCATACTCATTGCATGCAAGTATTTATCATAAATAAACATGGTAAAGAGCAAAATATTTCGTGCTGTGTAAGCAGCTTGATCATTTGAATGAGTGAAAAAAATTTGAGAATAAAATACTTGAGGCTCAAGTTTCTCTTTTAAGTACATATAATTAGTGGAATTAAATGGATTGGATGCGACAAGGTGAGGAAAATTTTATTGATATCATCATCTTATAATACCTAATGGATTGTTATTTAAAAAAAATCATTAATTTTTTATAAATCACGCGACTAATTATTGTATTGGACTAACTTATGCAGTTAATATAATCAATTATTTTCTATCTAGTGTATATATGAAACGACCCGAAAATTTAATTTCGTAGAATTTTCATTTAAAAATAAAATTTTTATTTCAACCAATAAGATTACACCAGCTAGTATTTTATTTTTCATTTAAAAAATAAAAATTTTTATTTCAACCAATAAGATTACACCAAGCTAGTTATTTTATTATTGCTAAAACGTGGACCCATAAACCCAATTCTATTTTTTGAAAACCAAAGCGAAAAAACTCGAACCAAGCTAATTGCAGCCAAATCATAGAATTAGACCAAACCGGCTTTCGAATCGAACCGGATTGGTCTAGAAGCAAAAGATTTTCTTTCTTTCTAGAAGCCCAAGATTTTTCTTTCTTTTCTTTTTTTTCTTTTTCTTTTTTTCTTTTTTTTTTTTCTTTTTTTCTTTCCCCTTCTCCTTCCTTGCGCCAGTGCCAACGCGCGACCCCTCCTCCTCCTTCCCTCCCCATTTCAGCCACCGGAGCCGATCAAGTTAGCCTCCTCGCCACAGCGGATTCCGACACCCCTTCTCTCCTTTCTTTCGTTTCTGGCATACGCAGAAGGCGCAGGAGAGCCGCGACATCCTTCGATCGGAAAGTCGTGTCAAGCCTCCTGCTCCTCGATTTTCCGACGACACCAGTCTCTCTCTATCGACGACGAAGCTTGGGTCTCCCTTTTTGCTCCCTCCTTTCCCGTTCCGGCTGACACAGCAAGCTACGAAGCTGCGATCATGGTTTGCGATCTGTTCAGTCGCTCCATCTGTTTTCCTTTTTGAATTTCCGACGAGTAGAGTAAGTTATTTTCAACCCTTTCAATATATTTCATGAATTTTGATCCTGAATAGGAGAATTGATATAGAAAAGAAGTGATATAAAAATAGAATTTCTTAGCTACTGTTATGATGATTAACTAAGAAATTTTGATAAATAAAAATATAAATGGAAGCTATAAATTGAATTTACATACAAAATAGTTAGATTATTGAATCTATTATGAGTTTTTGTAAGGAAATGATTATTCGTTATTGTAGGTATTATTGGTCGTTGGTTGAATTCTTGGTATGTTATGATAGAAACCTTGATTGTACCATTTAAGTGGAACTATAAAATGAAATGGCGAAAGAATTGAGAAACCTGAAATTGCAGCATGCCTTTTTAATTAATTAGCTTGAACAATTATTGCGGTATAATGCAAATAATTTAATTAGCTTGAACAATTATTGCGGTATAATGCAAAAGTTATAAATTAAGTTCTTGGTGGGAAATGGGTTAAGTAGCATATGATGTATGAGTTTAAGCAATAACTCAAGGTTTCTTTGATATAATGGCAGCAGCTATTTTCAATCATTTATATAGATTATTGCTTGATATGGCATATTTGAAGGAGTAGATTTAATTCTTGTTAAAAATTAGTCGGTTAGTCTTTAGTTTACTTGAAGCATTTATTTTTAGTGGCTAATTTAAAAATTGATGAAGGTATAAATATGTGTTTGTTACCTTAAAGTAAGGATGAAGAAATGAAGGTTGATAAAGAGTTCTATAATATTTAAAGGTTTAAAGGCTAGGTAGCTATTAAAACTGGGGATAGTTGAATTTAAACTTATCGATTGCAAGTTCCTATTTATAAAGTGTACATTTATTTTTGATTAAATTAGTTAGAGGACAAATTAACAATATCATTTGGAATATGTTGGAGGTTATTATAATTTGTGAATATTATTTGGTGAACGTTGACATGCATTGGGTACTGAAAGGAGGATGGAAAACTTAAATTTGTTGATTGCCAACGGATGGGCTGTGTGCATTTGGTGATAAAATATATATAATACTGATGATACTTTGAGCAGGTGGGATAGTCCAATATTTAGGGGCGGAGGTGCTGGCCGAAATTTGATAGAGACTTAGACTAAAATTTTAATAACAAACATAAATTAATAAGTTTATTTGGATAGTTCTATAACTTGGTACATAATAAATATAGTGCTCTGATTTATTTATTTATCTTTATTATTCATTTAATTATACATATTTATTTATTTATTTTCATTATTATTATTGTTATTATTTATATTATTTTATTTATGTGTTTATTGTTAATTACTATTTATTTATTTATATTGGCCATTTGATTTGGATGTCTAAATGGAATTAATATGTTTGCATTATGATCGGCAGATGTTTTGATTAATTGTGTTGTGATATTTGCTGTGGCTTTGTTTGTTATGGAATTGGGATGAAGTGGTGTCACCATGGGTTTGTCAGAGACGGTCGATAAAGCATGGAATTCCTGATTTATGATTGAATTATGAAACTGGACCGTCGGCCGTGTAAATAGGAGATCGCCGTGCCCCCCGTGTGCCCACCCCACCGTTACCGTTTGACTTTGTTAAACCACAGGGTTGCTTCTTTATTGGGCCACACCGGGATAATCTAGATTTGATTCGCAAGCCCGCAGGTGGGCCTTCCTGTTGAGCGCCTTGATGATTTAGATTTGCATGAGGACGTGTTGTGAGCGCCTGATGATCTAGATTTGATGGAGACGACCGGGTTGCCTCCTGTTGGTATGGAAAAGAAAAGAGAGAATGGAAAAACAATGAGAAAGCTGGTCAAGTGAGGATTAGACCGGTCGGCCAGTATGGGGGATTGGCTCCCTGGTGCACACGATATGAGAGGATGGGTATGTGGGAGGACGGCTCATCGGGGGTTTCGGTGATGCCACAGATCAATTTCCACATGATGTGATTATATGAAAATGTTAATGATTGTGAGTGCTGGTGATTTCCCATTTGTGTGACTGGTTGCGTGAGCATATAACTAGTCGGACGACTAGATTAATATGTTTACACATTTGTGTGACCGCGTGTGTGGTGCAAAAATTATTACTCCTTAGAAAACTCACATGTCTTGTTTGATTTTTTTTTTTTTTCAGGAAGTAAGTTTTTCTTTAATTCGATTTAGGCTATATTTCTTCGGCACAGGGCAGTAGAGAAATTTTCCTAGTTCCAGAATTATTTTGTTATGTAACTATATGTATAAAAAGCTATGTATATCAAATAGTTAGTGACTCCGCAGTTGTAGAATTTGTGAATAATTAGTCAGGTATTAACATAGATGATATAATTATGTGAGCCATATTAAAAATGTGATGTAATGTTAATTGGGCCCGATCTGTGGAATATTGTAACTGATAAATATGGGTTAAATGTTTAAAATTATATTGAGAAATTTTTAAGGGTTTCAGGGCTTACTACGGGCCTCGGGGGCCTTAAGCTTACCCTGCGCCCCTAGTGCCGGTCCGGCCATGGAATTTGGGTCGTGACAAAGTTGTAATCAGAGCTTAGGTTAGCGGTTCTACGGACAACAACTGCGGAGTATAGGAAATTTCTTTATGTTGGGTATTCGACCGTAACCAACATAAGGAAGGAAACTTGTGATTTTCCTCTCTAGGGATGGTGGACGCACTAGACCCTATGAGGTGGGAAAATCCACACCTATTGTGCAGATCAATAGACTATAGAAGAAGTAATTCAAGGTTTGAAGTGAAAGCAGTAGACAATAAGATAAATCCATTCATTGGTGGGGCAGATTTATAAACATAGGAAGTACTCTTAAGGTAACTAGGACTATCTGATCAAATATTCAGCTCAGCTACTGAATTTCTTTAGAGTTTATTCAAAATATGAACTTTCTATTATTTTATTTACTTGATATTTAAATTTAAAACCCCATTTGATTATTGGATTTAAATTGTGTTATGACAAATAATCTGAAATTGATTAATTATGTAAAGTCATTTTCGTAAGTTGTCTATTTATATCACAAGGCCAGTTAGGTGAAATAACAAGGTGAGTTGATCATGAGTGTGGTTAGAACTTAAAAAGAAAGTTTGAGGAGAACAAGATAAAAGATAGTAATGAGAAATGGTGATGTTAATAAGAAGTAAGTAGACAATTAGTAGTTGAATTAAGGACACAAATGTTGGAAAAGTTTGAGGAGACGACTTTAGTTTAAACAAGGTGGCGACTCACACATCACGTGCATTTCTGTCCTTTATCATATGCATCACATGCCTATGACATTTGGGGTAGGGGTTCACAGTAACAAAGTGTAATATATGCTAGGAGCAAGTGGTAGACAAATCAAAGTAATTTATAAATATCTTACTCGACTTGAATAAGAGAATATTGTTTGATTAAGGATAAATGAGATAGGTAAGTTAACTATAAAGTTGACTCGAGTTAGTGATAGGTAGACGTATGGCTAATTAAGACTTTTAATTAAATGTTAAGACTATAGTTTAGAAAATTCTAGTCCATGATATGGACAGAAAAGTGTATGGACAGAAACTGAGAAAGTAATTAGTATAATATGCCAAATTAGGCGATTAAAAAGCTAATGAGATTGATTATGATGTGATATTTGGGTTGTTAAGATAGCATTAGGTTCAGGACTTAAGAAATTTATTATAGAAAGACATTTTGTATTAAATGGTGTAATTGATGAAAGCGTATAGTTAGAGTTAAATAATAAGTTTTAGATTGAAATGTTGGTGATTAAGATTGAAATGTTGGTGATTAGATAGATCACGATTAACAATGATTAATAGACGAAATAATTAATAAGAATAATCTAATATATCTAGAATGGATTAATAGCAACATAAGCACCATGGAAGGTTATCAAATGAGACTTGGGTTATTAACTGAAATTCGAACCATTAAAAGATGTTATTATGAAAGTCGATTTTAGTGGTAAGTATTAAGATAACTTAAGGACTAAGTACTAGAAAGAGACGCCGGCGGTTAAGTGGAAGGAGTGAAAATTTTTATAGGAGTGAAATAGCTAGAGGCTACAGTGATGTAGGAGCTATATAACAGATGAACTAGGAACTAGTCTATGGTAAAGATATCATAGGGACAATCGAATTGGTATAGATGAGAAACAAAGACAGTTATTTCGAAGTGCCCTATGATATAATAGACAACAGAAGTAACAGACAATTTTTCTTAAAGTTTTGAATTAAAGTAATAAGTTTTTGAATATTTGATCAATAAGAGTTTTAGTAAGTATATATGTAAATTAAATGATATAATTTTTATCACTATATATAAAATCAAATTTCAATTAATCGCTTTTTGTAAAATTATATGCTTGGTTTTCATGAAGGAATGTTTAAATTTTCAAATGAATCATATAATCTTGAATATATATATATACACATATAAATGTGCAACTTACTGCTAAACCGGTTTTAAGATAATATATTATTCAAAGAAAAATTTTCTAAAGATTTCAGTAGCTGTCTGAAACTAGTAATTGGAGATTTGGGTAATAAATTTAAGGTTCTTGTAAGTTTTAGCTAGGTGTGCTGATGGAACCTCTGTTGCTAGTTTTAAGGGTTTTGAGTTATAATGAAAACCATTCATTCATTAATTCTTGGAGGTCAAATTAAATTGGATAATTTTGTTGTTAAATATTCCTTACATGCTTTCTTTTTAGTTGCATTACCTATTTCTTGCTCCATTGTTAAAAATTCGGGACGAATTTTTATAAGGGGGGGAGATTGAAACCAACCCGAAAAATTTAAATTTCGTAGATTTTCAATTTAAAAAAAAAAATAAAATTTTTTATTTCAACCAATAAGCATTACACCAGAAATCTCTCTCTTTTTTTTGTTTTTTTTTTTTTTT
>NW_023591139.1:0-15095 GCF_014843425.1 Jatropha curcas
CCCATCGATTTCCCTGGTAGCTTTCAGAAATAGCTTCCGAAGAAGTAGCATTCCAAACATCGCGTCATTTTTTGTGACCGGGTTTGAGCTCTTAAGATTGTACTTTCGAAAGTCTAAGGACACGAAACTTCCATTTAATGTTGTCTGTTTTTGCTTACTTATGGTAAGCAGTCCCCTCTTCAGCTATAAATTATTGAATGGTCAAAAGAGAGCCACAATGTCCATACTTGCGAGAGATGACTTGAGTAGTGTACTCGCACCGAAATAGCAATTGCACTTATCACTGACCTTCTTACCTAGACTTTGCTTGGAATCATGTCATGGAAGATGGTCCCGTTGCCAATTCTTTGATAAGGTTTGCCCAACCCCAATTCCAAAACACCGACATATTTTGAGCCCAAATGAGCAATAACTACTCCTCTATTCTCTGTCAGTGACTGTCAGTTAAAAGGGTCCCTCAAATTCACCAGTACCAATCGATGACAATGCCCCGTTGTTCTTCTCTCGTCTTGCTTGCGCAAAATAGGAACATCTTCTATCTCATTTTGCTAGGGTTGTTATCGCCAGAAACCATTCTGGCCCGCCAGCCGAGATCAGCGGTCCAACGGCAGACCCATTTCAACATTCTGCTGGTCGCCATGTCGCAGTCCTTCGATCAGGCTTCGTTCATCTAGAACAAAGGTCACATTATTGCGGCAGCGTACCCTTTGCTGGGGGAGGAGATTCCTGTTCCATTGATCTCGAGCCCATGCTTTTAAATTCAACATCACCCGGAGATATAATTTCCCTTTGAGGGTGCTTTCTTAGGAATGCCCCACAACCCATGCCTTACTAGTTGCCTGCTAACTGGCCAAATTGTCATCCTTCGGGACCACAACACACTGAATGCCATTTTTCTTTGCCAATTTTTATTATCTTTTTTTGTCAATCATTTTTTTCAAATTTTTTTATTTTTTTTTTTTGATTTTTCTTTTTCTTTCAACAGGAAAGGATAGGGAAAGAAGTAATAAACATGATTGGAACGTAGAGGGACACTCGAATACTACCTTTTTGTTCTTAAAAACTTGATACACGTAAGGTAAGGACAACAATAAGGGTTCTATGGCGAGCTGGTTACAAAATATACGTACACTTAGATTTACAAATTTCAAATTTGACATATTGACCACTGTAACACTCTCGCCATCGCGCACATGTACCACACTAATTGTGATTAAAATCAAGAAAGAACCAAATTCCCTGTATGAATTCCAGCGCTACCTTCTTAAAAGCTAGTACTAGTGTTTATACTCTTAGGTGGAAACACTCGCGTGGCTTAAATGGCGCAAGAGGCTAATGGTTATTGGGAATCTGTATGTGCACACTAATAGTTGACTTGTTCTTCCCTCGCATATGTTTTAAGGCATCTCTCGGAGGTCAGTCAATTCCCGTGGAGCAGGATTGGTCTTGAACTTTGCCTGTCCACAATGAACGCATTAGTAAGGACCAAAAAACTTTTCCTTACTAATGGCATATCTGTCAATGAATCTCTGGTTCAGCTGGTTTCATGATCATCGCAAATCAACCTTCTCAATAAACTGTACAGTATGAAATCTTCATTCATTTTCTTTTTTTGCAACCAAATCTCTATAATGTAAATAGTTCGTAAGATATCCACGAATTTATTATTTCGATTAACGTTTATGATTTTCTTTCAGATTTCACTATGTTTGTTTTGGAATGCTTGGAAAGCAGATGTATGATTACTGTTTTTGCATGGTGAGATTACTCAATCAATTCTGCAAAGCCGCTCTTCATTATTGGCCAGGTTGGTGATATGCGGTTGATGTAGTTACATTGTTGACTTTGCCCTCAATTGGAGGGAATCGGATGGAGGGAATTCGTCCCTCCATTTGTACAAAATTACGCACAGGTTCTCGTAAAGACAGGTTTTTTTGAAATGTCAAAGTCCTAAGGATTTCTCTAGAAATCCGGATCTCGGCCTGTATCCCCTATGTATGAGTCTTCTTTGGAGACTTGACCCAACTGGCACTATATATAGTCTTCTTACCGTTATGTTGCAGTTGCAATGAAGCGTTGGAACTGTAGGCAGTACTGTGTTGAAGCTGTGACTGGTAGACAGGCAGTAAATCTTGATTATTATGTCAACTTGTTCCTGTTCAGAGGGTCAAGTTGAATCATTTGGAGCAGCTTTGGCTCTCCACCTTCGAAAGGAACGAGGAAGAAGGGCTCATTGTTTCTTTTGTTTAGTGGTTTCTAGCTCGCCCTTCGGGTATACATCACTTTCGATATTATATATGGTACTGTAGCGACTCAGAAACTTGGGAGCGTGTATGAAAGAGAGCATCTTTGCATAATTGTCCTCCCAATTCTTATTTTGGAACGATCCAAGCTTACAAACCAATATCTAATGCCAGCACGCGGCAGTCAAACCATTGTATGTTATCCGAAAACATCCGGGTTTTAATCTTCCGAGGAGCCAACCGGGGGAGCTTCGCTCTAGTTCAGCCGCCTACACAGCGGAGCTATTGTAAGCCAGGAGCCCTTGCAAATTATACCACCCACATACATTTTCAGGAGATCTGCGTCTTTTACTGCGTGAAAGGCATTTGAAATTGCGGGAGCGTGGCCGTTCAATAACTTTACGAGGTTCGCATCCTTGCTTTTGGGGTCAATTCCAATTTTTGGAGAGTCTGTGACGGTGGGCAGATCCCCTTTTGTACCTTCGCAGGGAACAAGGGCTTAGCAATCAAGGGGCTCACTAGCCACGGAGTGTTCCCTACGGTTCCCCAATCATTCTACACTCTTCGTTAGTGATGGACTCCTTAAGGGTGACAAAGAAAAATCTACGTACAAAAGGAGACTGGGCCTTCCCACGGAGCCTCTTCTAGTTCTCTCCTCCCCCGTCGCATTTCTGAGCTTCGCAGCTTAGAAGCCACCGCTCTTTCCTACCGAGGGCCCATGCTCATTAGACCTAATGCCAAGGTTTAACATGTGCCACCATACGTGTTCTGAGTTGTTCAGTTGTGTTATTGCTTTCAGCTCGAGCTTGTTGTGTCCAGGACCCTAACTGAGGTATAAAGTACGGAGTCAAAAGTTAGTGAATTCCAGCCCTCGGGCACTCCTCCAGATTTCCTCTTAGGCTGTCGGCGAAGATAGCGCAACATGGTTTCCCTTAGGATACACGCCACAATAAGGAATTGTTTTCTCCTGGTTTTGCAGAAATGACACATTCAAAGTGAAAAGGTGAAGCGCCCCACCGCATCTGTGTACTCCTCCTTCTTTCTCCTCCTGGTCCTTTTCAGCAAGGTACTCAATGCCAGTAGGGCTTCATAACCCTAGCCAAAGGCCCTCTCGGTATGTTTCACCACGCGGCAACACTCACTTCACGCGCCCACGGTCAGTGCCTTAGCTGTTGGGGGGTAATGCATCTTGTCCGAGAGGAGCCCCTTGCCATAATAATTCAGCTATCAATTCACAGGTAAACCATGGCACCGTCTTTTATTTGCACGTCGCGAAATCCAAAAAGAGAATTCTCGTAGGGCTTCCGCACGAGGTTTGTTTGCAGGCATCTTTCGCAGGTCTATTGGGAGAATTGTCAGTGAGTGAGCATGCCCAAGTGGTCACATATTTGAGGTAAGCCCCACGAGAGGGGCAGGTGTGGCTCGAATTCCTCAGGGGTGTATGTTGGGAACCTCTAAATGTATGGGATGTAGGAGAGCGTGAACGCCTCACAGTGTGTTGTCGTTTTTCAGTGTGGCGTTACAAGGTGTGTGTCATTCTTTTGGAGGGGTACCCCCTGCTTGAAATAAAATGGACTAAACTTTATACGGGTCCACTACGATATGATAGAAGAGACTATAACTCCTTGTAAACTTTTGGTGCATGGGAAAGAGGGTTAAGGTGTGTCTTTATTCATAGGGTTATGTGAAAGATGGGTGATGTAATATGTGTGTGATTCCATGGATGAGCTAGGCACACCTAGAAGATAGGGGTATGTTGGAACCCAAAATCGGAATATGGGTATGGAGTATGTAAGGTAGAGTGCTCGGGCTGCGCACACTTCGGCTTTGTCGAAAAGCGCCACACTAATCTCAAAGAAAAAAATTTTGTGGGCCTTAAGAGGGCAAAAAGGATGTCAATTTTTTTGAGCACGCTCCTTCGTGTGAGTCGGCACAAAATGTGAATTTTTGGGAGGCCCTTCGGAGTGAGGCACCACAATTTGGAGCTGGATCCTTTTACGAAACTTATGGCGTAGAGGCCCAAAATTTCTGAATTATACGTTTAGGCACTCAACATCCGGCAACTACTGTGAATTTTTGGGCCTTGGGCCACATTGTGAATTTTTGGGCTTCTGTGCCCCGCCAGAAGATGTGAGTTTTGTCTGTGCCTCTGTGGGGCTCAACAAATATTGGTGAAATTTGGTTTAAGAACGAGTCGTGTACGCATACATAGGATAGTGTAGAATTCTCTGTAAATGTGGCCTGCAGTTGGCTCCCAAACCACCATCTCGTGAACGTATCATTGGGCTTTGTGGCCAAATTCGAGAATTTTAAGGGGCACTGCTATCGCTGTTGAGGTGGAAGAGGAGTTCAGGCACCGAGTTAATTTTTGCGTCGTATCATAGGGCCAAATTGAAAGAATTTTTTGGCCTCTCCATTGGTCAATGAAGAACCATGGGCACAGTCTTTCTCTGGTCGAACAGTACATAGAGTGCAATATTGTGACGCTTCCTTGCTGGGGCAAGTCATCGTCGGAAAAACCCTGATGCTTGCATCTTTGATGATTGGGTGAGGGGTGGACACAAGCACTTCAGGGCTAACTCCAACCGATGTTTGGATTGACTCAAGCCTTGCAAAGAGCTTGGCGATGGAGGAAAGGATGAATGCCAAGAAGTTCTCCAGAATTGACACCCTAGCCTGGGTTCTTTTTAAAAACTGCGAGAAGTAACCAGGTCCTTTCCTTGGCTCATCTGCCTCGTGGTAGGGGCTTATTTTGGACTTTGTCCCAGGACTAAAATGGTTCAATACTGTCCTCCCGCTCCTGGTTATTGAATCGACCTCTTCAAGATAAGTCATTCAGGTCCAGGACACAGAATGTCAAATTATTCTAGGAATAGTTATGAAAAGGATGATCAATTTCCTGGTCAGCAACAATAGACTTTACCCTGTGATTTGGTAAGGAATTAGTGTAAATGTTTGGCATACTCCCTTGGAATAATTGAAACCGTTGTCCACTAGGTCTTGGATGCGGTTCTTAAGCGTCCAGGCACCGCTTCAGTCTTTGTGCCCATTACCTGATGGTAATCACAGTATTCGTCAGCTCTGTTAGTTCCTTGGTAATGGTTGGGTTGGCGGTCCTTGCTATTTCCAAAAGGCTTGCATGTAGTTTCCTTGACAGCCTCTCGGACAAAAGTTGGCATCCGAGATCCATTGGGTGTAAGTCCTTCCTCGACTGGCTTGCCATTTCTCTCATATTCCCACGCACTACACCTATAGGATTCGGTGGGGGTGATACTGCCACTTTCCGTGAACTAATTGCTTAGCTTGCTAGGCTTTCTTATATTTTGAGGGAACCCGAGTCTTCTTTCAGTTCACGGCGCCATTTTTGGGATTAAATCCTTTACCATTGGTTGCAGTGCAATGAGCGACTGAAAAGTTGGTAGGTACTGAGTTTGCAGTTGTTGTTCGGTAGACAGGCAGCAGATTTTTTATGGATTATGTCTACCTGTCTTGTTCTGAAAGGTCGGATGATTTTCATTTGGGAGGCGCTTGCCCTGACCACCTCATAGGAGACGAGGAAAAGGTTCATTGCTTTTTCTGTTTGGTGGTCTCAGCTCCCTCGAGTAACGTCCACCTCTATGTTACTAATGAATTGGCGTATTAAAACGGCATTGCAGATGTCTTCCCAGGTCTTCATTTTAGACCCGTCCAGGCTGACAAACCATCTCAAAGGCAGCACCGGTGATGATTGTTGAAACACTGAGGCAAGTAGCTCACTGTTAGTTTCACGAATGAGGTTAGGCACCGCACATACATTTTCAGGTGCGTTTTTGGGACAAGTGGTTCCGTCAAACTTGTCCATTGTTGGGGGGCATTTTTGAATAAATACTTTGTTTGGCAGTCTTCTTCGTGGGGAACAGGACAAGGAGTCCATGTCCACCACTTTAACTTCCTTGTGTGTCCTTAAGGGCAGTGATTGGACCTTTCCAAGAGTTCTAGATTTTTCTCTCATTTTATGAGGCTTCCAGGCTCAGGAAGCAGTTCTGAAGGGCATGTCATCCAAGGCAGGGTTTGAGGACGTCGGTGCACGCGAGTGAAGGAGGAGGCATGACGAGCATAGGCCTTCCTGACACACAAGGTGTGGACCCCCCCTCCAAAGATAGGCATATAGGTATATGACTAAGGGTAGAAATGCATAACGTGGATGTATGAGTCGCACCTTGTTTTAATTATTTGTAGGGTAATACGCGATAGGAAAAGAAACGCCTTAAGTGAGACTCCAATTTTAATTACCTATTACTAGATTAATTAATCCCAAAGTTTAAGGCATAATCTACGAACCCGAGGTGGATCCCGAGACTATGTCATGCTGATTAACTAACCAACTGAATGAATGCTTTGGGCAGGATAGAATGATGTAATTGGACCAATGAAATTTAAGTGATTTTCCGACTTGCCGCTCGGAGTTTTAAATCCCCAAGCGTGCCTAACGTACATTCTGTTTGAAATGGAAGATCAAAGTCGATGTAGTTCGAAGGCCTTTTTTAAAGGGCTCTGATGGGCATGCTTAGATGCATGAGTGTGTGTTGCACTTCGTGCATTTTTGTTTAGGCATTTGCCAAAGAAATTGATTTGGATTTGATTAGGCGTTTTGTTGCCAAGAAGTGTTGATTTCAAGGCTTTTAGGCCAAAAGATTGATTTTAGGCAATTTGTTTGCCAAAAGTGTTGATTGGGCGATTGTCGCCAAAATTGATTTGATTAAGGCTTTTTAGCAAAAAAAATATGATTAATTCAAGCATTTTTGCCAAAGCTTCGCTTAGCGATTTGTCGCTAAAGATGGTTAATTTTACTTCTGGGGCAATTTGTTGCCAAAAGTTGACAATTAATTGCAATATAGGCAATTTATTGCCAAAAGAAACGTGGTTGATTAAAGGCCTATTTAGCCACAATTTTGATTAATTGGAACTTAAAGAGCGGAATGTTCGAATAAAGGCGATTATACTATAGTCATTAATTGACTAAAAGATACTTACCAATATTGTCGGATTTAGGCTTTAACACCACCGATTATTTAATTAACCAAGGCATTTAAGCTTAATTATATTTAATTTGAGGCAGTTTAAATTTGCCAAAAATTGATGAAATGTGAATGCATTTATGCAGCAGTTTCATTCAGACCTTGGAGTAGAAGAGAACTATGCACAAAATATGAAATTAAATGGGCAGGTTTCGTATTACTGAGTTAATCGGTCGCCGCTTCTTAGCTTCAGCTTGAAAATTCCAGATTAAAGCTCCTCGTTTGGGGAATTTAATTAGAATTAATTCAATTAAATGACCAAGTTATCACAACAGAATATAAACAGCCTACACTATGCAGAAAAGCAGTAAAAGATATTCGCAAGGAGCGTAGGGGAGAAGAGGCGTCCGTCAAACACGACCGAATGAGTAAAACTTGAGTGCTTGGGGCTATATTTATAGGAAAAAATAGGACTGGAGGGCGAGGCGCTAAACCGCCGTGGCCTGTCCACTCGCTAATTTTTTGTTCCAAGGCTTTTCGAGTAGTTTCCATACCTCCAAAAAATACTCCGGGACCAAGATCCGCGATCCTCGTAATTTTCGGAAACGTTTTCAAGTACCATATTGGCATCCTTTTGTTTTTGAAACTTTTCCGAATGGCCTCCGGTCCGGCCGGGAACTGTTTGGCAGTCCAGGAAAAACAGGCTTTTTTGAGCCTCATTGAGTATTTCCCCCCCCCCCCAAAAACCAGGCGGGATTTCAAATATCTGCTATAGAGACCATCTCAATTATTGGTGAGTCAAATTATTACAGTTGCAAAACTGATGTTTAATGAAATGACACCATAATTAATATATCATAACATAAAATTCAATTGGCAGGCTGAAAAATATGGTCGTAGCGCCCCACACCAATGGAGGTTGTTCACTTACACTCACACAAAGGACCACAATGGAAATAATGTTTTGTTGACAGATGTCGTTGGGCGTCAATGTAAGTAAAATGAAGAATTTTTACATTTATTTTCTAGGTCTGCTTTTACGCGTACAAGTTTAATATAATAAAGCTTGCGACTGGCATTGATTAATTAATTTGTTGTTTTTCATGAGAACACAGTATTAGCTCACAGAGCGTGTTGTTTCTTCTCAAGCTGGATCTGAACTGGAGCCCAAAAGATCAGTTGTCCTATTATCTGGAGGCCGTAGGGCGAAAAGAAGAGAAAAGTATATGGCATCGGGTCTCGGCATCACAGTTTTACTGCGCTATAACGTTTAAACGCTCTCCCCTTCCCGTCCTTCCTTACCCTCTACACTCCTACCTGGCAAACCTCCTCACAGACCATTAAGCCCCGACCACAGTGCGAGGAGATCAAGTAGCATTACGGGCTCATTTTGATGCGCAGGATGAGATAGCTTGTAGAGCTTAAGAGCGGCATGTGAATACTGATGTCAGTCAGCATGGTGCTTGGTACTCGTCTTCCTCTGATCCTCCGGCCTACTAATAGATCCACATGTTTCTATAGCTCTGCGTCAGCCACTATCAATCTCCTCTTGATCCCGATACTAGAAGACGATACTCTTGTCCACTCCTGCGACATTATGACACATTCCAGTAGAATTACTATGGCCCATCCAAGTAGACACTAAACTGATCGTCCAGAGGACACATAATAGATTTGATTTCAGACCTTTTTAGCTTCCCGTGATTTTTCCATATTTTTGTAATAGTAATTACATTTACAATTCCATTGTTAGTTGTTATTGTGTTGTGATGTTTAATGATGATCCTTTTGATTGTGATAATATTATATATATATATATTGTTTTGATTTTTGACAAGTGAAAAAATTATGGTCTTTATAATTATTAATTTTTGCGTATTAATATATATTTTTCGATCGATTGGCGGCCCGAACTGCGATCAAAATTATAAACTGTTAAATTTAAAATTTGCCAACAGGATCACGCAACCAATCACTTTTAAATTTTGGACGCACTTTGGTGACGAGTTCCTTCATAAATTGCGAGACTGGAATTTTGGCGACCATTTGCAACAAGCTTTCAGCAGGAAACCGAACAGAATTTACAACCGATTTGCCATTCGATTCCGACTGACTAGTTTGCGACCCCCATGCGTAGTCATTCAATTGTACGACCAGAATTTGTGACGAGAAACTTTTTGGCGACAGACAGCTCTACTTGCTATTGCAAATCGGTCGCTAATGAAAGTAAAGTGACCGATTTCTTAGATTTTTAGCGACTACTTTCTTACATTTTAGCGATCGTTTTTCGGTTGCATTTGCAATTTTTTTGTAGTGAAGCTCAAGCAATCTATAAATCAAAGTCCAAACATAGAAGTATACATGCACCCTTTTTCTAAAGTTGATCATATGTTATTCTCATCTTGCCAATCTACTTGCACATTAGTTCATTCAATTGCATGTGCAAGCATCATTTAGGGATAATCCCCAATTAGACATTAATATCATTACAAACCTAATCAGTGTTCTAGATCAGCCAAAAGAAGATCCTTTCCATCACTATGGGGTTTATTCATGTTTTACAACTTAATCAAATGCTTAGGTTATCATGAGCTTGGCGTCCTCATTTGAAAAGTTTTAAAACCGAAAAAAATTACTTCATCAAACTCAAGAATAGATATACTCAAGGAACATTAATTATTTCAATCACCTCATCAAACTCAATTAATAAGAATAGATATACTCAAGGAACATTAATTATTTCAATCACTTCACCAAAAACCCCAAATACAATCTATCAACACAATAAAATAAAGTATAAGGCCAAATCAAATAATTCAACACACAAGAACAAATTAATATGACCTCAAGATACTATTAAATCACCAATCAAAAGCCAAACAATAAACATTCACCATGAACTGACCATGGACCATTTGACCAATCATAATTCACATAATAGGATCTTTTCTTTTTAACTCTTTCACACCACATCAATTACAATAATATCAACTCAACTTCGCATGATCACATCAAAATTAAGGGAAACCCCAAATATCCTCATGATCACAATCACACAAACATAAACAGTAATCAAATTAAACATATAATTGAAGAATACTAACCTCCAATTGCACAGCAACAAACTCAATTTCATAATTATGCCTTTCCTTTGCCTTTATCAACCTTAGAATGTTCACCTTTCTCTTATTTATGGAATGCCCTCCTACGGCTATAACCTAATTGCACCCTTGATTTGCTAGTTTATTTTACTATTCCTAGCTAACTAATACTTGATGTATTGTTTATTTGCAGATTCGATGGTAGAAATCACAGAAAGAAGAAGAAAGCTCTTTGTTCCTCTTTTTTTTTTTTCTCTCTCTCTAGCATGTATGTGTGAAGAGAGGGGCAACACTCTCCTTCTTAAAGAGATCGGCCTTTCATTTAGTTTTAGGTAATAATTGTTTTTTTTTTCTTTTTCCAATCAATAGTGTCCTACTTTAGAAAATAGGCTTAATTATTTTTTTTTTCTTTTTCACTTAAAGTTGGTGCATGCCACTTTAAAAATAAGCAGCACATTTATATTTTTTAAAAAAGCTCTTTTATTTATCAAAAATAAATTTTAATAAATAATATTAAAAAATAAATACTACTAATTATATTTGACTATTAGATTCCAATAAATAATAACAAATATAAAAAATCAATAATAATCACTACTAACTAAAAATAAATAGTAAAATATGAATAATTATTAATAATTCCATTAATTACTTAAAAAAAATACCAGTTTAGCCAATTAAATACTCAGCAAATAGGGAAAAATCATATCAACTTAGGAAAAATATTCTAATGTCGAATTAACACCATTTTCAATCCCAATCTCAAATAACTAGGTGCACTTAAAACTGTATAACATCAAATTCCACAATTAGGCTTCCTAAGGTACCATTCCATAATTCGCAATCGAAAATCACTTAACGCATGAATAATCAAACAAATAACATGTAAAGCATGAATCAGAATCAAGACTCAATAGTTATGAAAATAACTTATCCAGATTGAAATCAAACAAAAACCCCACTTTCGTACCAATTAACAATCCAACAATTAATTATTCATAATTCCAGAAATCAGACCGTTACAAGATAAATCCAATCAATGATTCTAAGAACAAAAATAAGAGGAACCGTTAGGAGTTCCCATCTGGTATGTAAGAAACTGACCAATGAGCTTGTCCAGATCGACACCATCCTTCGTATCGGTCCCACGCTCGAAGGGGCCTCATAGTTTCAAATATTACATTCTTAATTAAAAGCTATTAAAACAACATATTGTTTTCATACCGCCCCCGCCCCCCCCCCCCCCCCCCCCCCGCACCCCCCCCCCCCCCGGGGATGGCTCGAAAACATCCTTGTTTTAGTATTTTTATTTATGTTTATGTTTTCATTTTTATTTTGATGTGGAAAGTAAATCTTATTATGAGTGGTGAATCCAAAATTTTATTGGATACATGCCGATAAATTCGGTCTTATAAACAGTTTTTTGATCCCACCCATAATTTTTATTTAAAGTCCAAATTAAAATTAAAAAAGACTGGATCAAGCGCACCAATGCGATGCTGGGAAGGATATGGTATGCCAAGCCGTTGGAAAGCCGACGCCCGGCCCGGAAAAATCGGCCTCTTTTAACCTATGATTTCTAATTTATTTTAGTTAGAAAAGCCAAATTATTTATTTACTTAAACCCAACCCAAATGTATCAGACGGAGTTCTTATATGGAAAATCACTTAATCGCCCCAATCAAATTCAATCATCGCATTTATAATCATTCAAACCAAAGCGATTAAATCGAATAAATAAAAGACTCAATCTTGCCTTATGGTTCAAGGCGGGTAACAAACCGAACTTAAAATACATTCTACCCGAAATTAAACCCAAAAACCAAAAACCAAAATCATGCATAATTATTATTTAACACCTAAATCACATTTTATTTTTTAATTTAATCCTAAACATGCAAATTAGTAACAAACCAATAAATTTCATTTCATTTTTCGTTCAACCCAAAATTGTAAAATTCATACAAGTAAATACGCAAAATTACATTTTAGTACTCTAAACTTAATTAAATGGCAATTTGTTCATAATTGGACATCTTTCGATTTATTGTAGAAATTAAACTTTATTTTGAGCAAAATTTATTATTTTTAAAAAAAAAACAAAAATTATTTCTGGAATCTTAGAACAGCTGCGTCACGGATCTTCTAGTTCCATGACGGATCTAATAGTTCCGTGACGGAACTCGGACTGTCTGGGTATGAAATAAAAATTTTGATATGAATAGTTCCGTCACGCAGTCTTCCAGAGTTCGTTAGGATCCGTTGGTTTTGCCGTGACGCAACTGCCTGGCCAAGCTGTAACAGAAATATGGATATGAACAATTCCGTACGCAATCTTCCAGATCCGTTACGGATCCATTGTTTGCGTGAACGCAACTGGCTGCTGGCCAAGCTTATTTTTCAAATGCATTTGTTAGATTCATTTTTTTTATCTAAATAAAGCTTTAAAAACCTAAAATGACCAAAGATGAAACAGAATTACAGTTTAAAAAGCATTAAAAACTACTAAACCCACAAAAAGATAAATAAAAATACAAAAAGGGTAAAGGAGTTAAGACCTAATGCCTTAGATTAAGGATTGTAAGGCTTATAATGCCTTAACAAATGATAGTTAAGGCCTCCAGAAGCTTTATACCCAAAGGATTCAAACAACTTATTCTTTCTCTCTTTGATTTTTCTTTTTGTGATTTTGTTTATCTAAATTGATATCTAATGGCAATTCTTCAAATGAACTCCAGAAGAGTCCCTCTAGAGAATAAATATAGCCGAAAGTGAGTTTTTCCAAAAAGCCCCTTCAAATGAGAGAAAAAGATCAATTTATAGAAGTAGGGCAGCAGAGGGTAGCTCGTCAATGCTAGCTCACGGGTCCCGTGAAACGGATCTGTTAGATGCGTGACGCAGCTTCCTTTTAGACCATAGCCACGGTGTGCTCAGACAGATATAAAAACGTTATGTCATCATTTTTTTTGAACGGTCATACCAGCTGCGTGACGCAGCTGACAGTGCCGTCATGCATCTGCTTAGCTGCGTGACACAACTCTAACCCAACCAGAAACTTAAAATCGGTTTAATTTAAATCCTTGGATTAAAACACTTCTAGATAGTATTGACCCTTCATTCCGCATCCTCGTATCCTTATCGGATCAGGCGGGGGCATAAAGACACGCATCAACAGTTTGCTCCCCCACTTTATCATTAATCGTGTAAACAATTAATGTTAAAGTGGCTCATTGACATGCCTTCAATCTTGGGTTGAATGAAGTAGTTTTCTTGATCATCTAGTCACGTCCAAAGCTCAGTCTAATCGGCTTTGTTGGCTCCAGTCGGATCTGTAATCATCTCCAAAGCTCGATCTAATTGGCTTTGAAGTATTGGCTTGAAGACACTCCAAGCTCGTCCTATCGACTTAAAGGATTTTGTTTATTGCCAAAGCTCAGATCTGATCGCTTGTTTTGTTCACCTCCTTAAGCTCAGGTCTGATCGACTTTAGAGGGTTGAACCGAAGTGTTGTCTGAATCATTCGATCATCTAGTCACGTCCAAAGCTCAGTCTAATCGGCTTTGTTGGCTCCAGTCGGATCTGTAATCATCTCCAAAGCTCGATCTAATTGGCTTTGAAGACACCTCCGAAGCTCGGTCTGATCGACTTAAAGGATTTTGGTTATGTCCAAAGCTCAGTCTGATCGGCTTTGTTGTTCACCTCCTCAGCTCAGTCTGATCGACTTTAGAGGGTTGAACGAAGTAGTTGTCTTGATCATTTGGTCACGTCCAAAGCTCAGTCTGATCGGCTTTATTGGCTCTAGTCGGATCTGTAATCATCTCCAAAGCTCGGTCTGATTGGCTATGAAGACACCTCTGAAGCTCGGTCTGATCGGCTTGAAGGATTTTGGTTATGTCCAAAGCTCAGTCTGATTGGCTTTGTTGTTCACCTCCTCAGCTCAGTCTCGATCGGCTTTAGAGGTTGAACGAAGTAGTTGTCCCTGATCGGCCTCGTAATCACCCATCACTAATCAGGATTAAGGGTCAACTTCCAAAAGCTCAAGTCCCTGATCGGCTTTAGAGGGTTTTGGTTAAGGATGACTCGATCAGCTTCGTAATGCACCATCACTAATCGAGAAAAAGGATCCAAACAGCTTCGTAATACACCATCACTGCTTGGTGGGACCTATCGGCTTCGAAAAACCATCACCGATTGGCCTGAAAAATTGTTCGAGAGAAAAGAGAAATATCTATGTACAAACAGACCTTGCCTTTTTGTTAGAAAAATGTTGGGACGTCACATGCCCCAATGCATTAATTAAAAAATTTGCATCAGGGCAAAAGATTATACTTTTGCCCCCAGTCCAGAATTTCGACCTAGGACAAAAAATATTATCGTTTTAGGCATGCCTTTTAATGTTTATTGTCAAAATTTGGTTTAAAAGTTTTGCAAAAATTTAGCAAAAATTTAGGCCAGATAAAATTTTAAGCCTGAATTTTCATTTTGTTAAATTTTCCTAGTCCTAAATTTTTCAGGTTATACTCTTCCTAATCGATGTTGAAAGAAAACTGAAAGAAAACTTACCTGAGGGTATTTTGGTAAATTTGATGATTTTGCCCCTGTGTGGCGACTAGATGGAATTATTGAAGTAGACGAGCCGCACACCAACTCCAAATTGCCTAAAAAGCCGACTTGGGCTTTGATGGGTTCTTGATGGGCTTGGGCCCATTAACCCTTTTTCTTGATGGAATCAACTACCATGGTCAGGTTTCTAC
>NW_023591140.1:0-13339 GCF_014843425.1 Jatropha curcas
CTATTGCAAAAAAAATATGACACAGTTACTCACTGCTTTTGTTTGTATTCTAGTCTAAGATTAATATATCCATTGCAGGTTAGGTAGTAAACCATGTAGGATAAGCATTATGTCGGACATAGCCAATAAGCAGATCTGCCGCCCCTCGTACAGTTTGGTTACTCGGCTACTTAGGCCGTTGAGTGGATACTCGATTATATAGGCGCATAGCAGCCCCAAGATACTAGTTTCATCCAGTTTGCATACAGTTTTTCTTATTCACTTCGGGTTTCACTATAACCTTATGGAGCCATTACAGATATCTTGCACATAGAAACATTGCATGAATCATACAGTATTACGTAAAAGGCAAAGAAAATCATCAAATGCGTAAAATGAAAGTATCCATGATTATTGTGTGCTTCCATTCTCATTATGTGAGTGACACTGTTTATTTCGCATATTTATATGTATTGTGCTTATATGTTTCTTTATTTCCAGTCTGGATTATTCACTTAAGTTTAATCAACAGTTGCAGAATTCACGCTACAAGCATAAAGGAACCATCAGGTAAGATCATTGGAAGAGTATAAATGTATATATGCTTACAAAGTTTATTTATTTGAATCTTCTAAGATCTCTACAGTCATGAGATGTCTATTTAATCATTAACTTATATTGTGTGACTAAAAAGTGCATAAGTCATACAGCATAATGAATAGTGCAAGTAAGACAATGAACATTTATAGCTGTTGTATGTATTCTTACAGGTTTATTGATTTCTATTCATCTACAACACACATGACAGCAGGGTTAAGATTCATTGATAGTATCATTAATGTGTGATTAAAGGTTCATGTAAAGAGTTATTGGAGATATTAGAACTTAAATTATTTTATTGGTGTGAATTAGAAGTTTATTTTCTTATTTGCTAATAAAGATGCAAGTTCGATGTTTGAAATACTGAATCTATTGATTTTCAATGGCTTTTTATGTGAATTTGTATTTTAAGTTAGTTGCCATCAACCCTTTGTTAAAGTATGTGTAATTATGAGCACCATACTGATGTTTGATATACTCAGCGCTCGATTTTTATTCCAAACGCCCGTTAGGGTTTGGGGGGGGGGGGAAAGATCGTGGTTGCTACTTTGAAGACTTTGAAGCAGTACTATCAAAACAGAGTGAATGAAATGAGTAGTAGATCGAGGAGTAATATCATTAAAGAATTGATGCATGTATTTACGATTTTATGGGCATGTATAAATTATTACATTTGTTAGAAGCTTATGTGATTGGGAATAATAATTGAAGCATTGTAAATTATTGTGGTTGTTAAGTATTTGGAGGAAAGTGATCTGAAATATTTTACTATAAGTTGGTAATGATTAGGTCCTGTGATAAAGACTTGATTATAGATCATGAATGCCAATTTAATTGACTGGATATTAAATGCTAGTGAGGATTTATTTACATAGTTATTGGACATCATATATATAAAGTGTTGTTGGTGTTTATGATGATTAGTGGAGCATATTGGAAGTCTTGAAGTTTAATTGGATTTTTTACTATTTCACTATTTTAGCGATACAAATGATACTCAGCTATGATCAGGATATAAGTTCAAGCCAGATTGTAGCGTTTCTCGGCTCGTTCATTCGGCGTTAACGGGGTGGACGGGAAGGGAATTTACAATATCTTCTCCTTTCGCAAATTAAAACATAGACATTAATCACACGGCTACATTGGAAAACCCAATAGTTGAAGATAGAGAAAGTAAAGCGTTCCAAAAAACCACGCTCTTCAGGTGGCCTGGTTTTAAGCCATTTTCAAAGCTATACAGACTAATCTGGAAATTCTGGAATGTACAAACACCACGTGTTGTTGCATATAAACATCTTCCTTTAACAACTCCATGGCAAAACGCATTTTGGGAATCTCTCTCTCATGTATCGGCCAGCGTCCCTCGGATAAGTTGCAAAAGAGAGCAAGTGTGAGAGTGAGTGGTGTGTGCAAACTTGGACTTGAAAGTTTCATTTCATAATTCATTGTTCAGCCCTCTGCGAGAAAAACCTTGAGGCCACAAACGTGCTTGCTGTATCGCCTGTAAACTACCACTCAGATCGTAAGCTTGAACACGATTAAATACCACTTTGACACCCAATTGATATTACACTTTTCGGCTTATTGGAACATAAGTATCCAGGTTCTTGGTTATTTAACAGGGCATATACTCTCTGACATTGCGCTTCTTCCATTGTGGGATCTTTATTTGCTTGTGTGAAAACACAGTTGGTCAACAAACCTGTTTTGTACTACCGTGACACAAGCAGTCATAAGAAAAATATATTCTTTGGTGCGTATTACCCTGCCTTTGATGCGTGTTCGTCCATTTGGGATGTTGCATTAATTTGTTCAGTCACGGCCTTTCTTTCAACAGTGCTAGCCGCATTGGAATTGGAGGGAAATTTTCTGCACTTATCTTAGGCTGTGAGCAGTTAAGAAGGACCACTTTATTGCGGTGCTTAAATCTGCTATTCCTGCAATAAATAGAGGTTAGAATAGCTGGTTTATGTGATAACAAAACTAGTTGCTGATTTTTCTTTCTTTGCAATGAAGGTTACAGCAGATTGGAAAAACATTGGTATAACGCGCGAGTCTATTCGAAATGGAGAGTAGTGGCAGAAGATGGATGTTTTCCTTGCAGCACATACCCAAGACTTTGAAGCTTAGCGGAAATTCATTCTCATTTGAACGTGACATTTGGCCTGGAAAACAATATGACTTTCTCGAAAACTGGTATGCATAGCACCTGTAACCCTTTATCAATTCAGGTAATTCCAAGAAAACACAATGAATTTGAACGAGGAGCCAATTTTATTGCTAGCTGCAGTGCCAGGAAACATTTAGGAAAACAGGAGCAGCCAAAAACTTTAACATGGCAGCTCTATATAGGAGGTTTAAGCAAAATAATTTCTCGATGTGGAGGAGAACATAAGCCTAATACTTGAAGGCAGAGTTATGAATAACAAGATAATCCATGTTGCAATCGCTTGCAACCAAAAATGCTAGTGGTAAACATGCTTGACTCAAACAATGTGGAACCACAGTAATAAGTTATGCGATTTGCAACCTTTCTACTGCCCCGTTTTATGAGGGTATAAGGGGAACATGAGTATGAAAGTTTTATTTTACATTTTCCCTCTGGGCAAATCTTGAAGGTAAAGGAACTTGTATATTCAACCTCATCGTCACACTGCAAAAACCTAATCATACAATGAAATTGGAGTTTTGATAAAACATTTGCAATTCAACAAAAAATTGTGGTATAAACACACTCTTGCGTTTCTTGGAAAAGCCATAGCATAACGAGTAAAAACTTGTCCATAAAAGCCACGAATGTAGATTTAAATGCCACTAAAAGGACAAGGACAGTAGACGTCCAGAATATAAATTTTAATCTGTAAAAGGAGCAAGAAAAGCTTGTACATGGAAAATTCCAGATAATGGCAGGGCCTTGCTATTTGCTTACCCAATTGAAAGCATTAAACCTTATTTTATTAAACTAGAAGAATTTGAAAAATTCTTGGACAAATAGACGAGCTATAAATTGACCCAAACACACCGAATGCCATAACACGAGGAGAATTCTTGAAACGCAACATGGACTGAACAAACCAGAGACGAAGACAACGAAGAGAAAACTCATAAAGATCATCGGACCTACTGCCAGCTGAGAGAGGATTCGCGTCCGCAGATCCTTCAACACAAAAGCCAAAAGGATCAAACTTTCAACAGTACAATTATTATCACGATTAAAACTTTTTAATAGAAATAATGATTACGGAGCCAACTGAAGGAACAACCAGAACATTTTTAAGACGAAAATTAAGAGGGGAGGAGTTAGACAGAGCATATTAATTACCACAGTGAGTAATTGGACAGTGAGGAACCCTCATTACTCCAACTTAACAGGATCATTGACCTTGATTAGGACTTGAAACATTATTAAGGTAATACCTGGATTGCCACGTCAGATGAGAAGTAGCCCCGAGTATCGGGTAACCATGGATTGTTGCGCACAGGTTTCTTGAAGATGAAAGCTGGCATTATGATTGATCTATAACCAGGAATGGACATGATTGAGACTGACGCAGAAAGAGGGGAACTAATCACGGTGCGCTGAATGAGAAAATTCATAACAGATTGACATTGAACAGATTGATTACTTGTTGAAGGTATTTTAATGTGCGAAAACTGGCGGGTCGTGCTCCAAGCAATTCCGAGTGTTATATTTGCCTGTATAGTAAGGATTGGAAAATGATTGCTGTGGATAGGATTGTCCTCTTCTGCCTTCTACCTCGCCTTGCCACGTCCACGATTTGTAAGAATCATAAGGAATTCTGGTTGATTGTATAACCCTCGACCAACCTCTTCCACAACTTGGAATTGTTATTTATTTGTTTGGTGGGACCGATCGACACAAGCAAACAAGAGCAGTTGAGCAGAAACAGACGGCTGTAGACGAGGCCTTGCCGTTTTTGTTCGACTTCTTTTATCCTGAGGCTCTTGCAATATAAAGCAGTCCGAGTTTCAACAAAATTCGGAAAGTCCCGGTGTTTTTGCTGGTGGGGTTATAAACCACATTCTCATATTCAGTGGGTAAATCCTTCAAAGAAACCTGCATGACCAGGATCATTCTTCTCAATTTGATACCCAATAGGTTACAGCAGAAGAATCATAAAGACTTTGAGTTTTGCAAATACTCATCTAATCGAAAGAGTGTTCCTTAGTAACACTGTAGGAATTCTGCCTTTAATTGAAGGAGCTTGGCATGTGCCTGATCTGTTAACAGAGTTTCAATAGATTCCCAGGCTTGCTTCGCTGTAAGTGTGACATTAGGTTTAATAAGACTTCTCAAAATTTCAGGAAATTAAACCGTAGCTTGGATCCATTAGAGAGGACAAAAGAGAATAACTTGCTTCCATGACACAAACTCTGGATTACGTATCGAAACACCACCACAGTAATTTCTTCAGCATGGAGATTTGTTCAGAACCATCCAATTTTTTTTTTTTTACATGACATAGGACATTAGTACGCCTTGAAGCACGGTACCATTAAGTCGATCTCCACACCAGATTAGTTTATTTGGAAAGACAGGTTTCACTGGCACATAATCTCTGATATCTGTGAAATAGTCAGAAAGGAAGAATGAGTCATAAGAAGGTAATAGCAGAAGAAGACGACACACCAGTATTCTGAGTAATGGAAGGAGGGTGTTGAGGGAGGTACGACGGTGACCATGATTATGATAGAAAAGACGGAAAACGCAAAGAAAAGACGGAAGACAGAAAAAAAAAAAAAAAAAAAAAAGAAGAGAGAATTTGGAACTCCTAAAGGCTACTGATAACTATGTAAGTTGCGGTTATGAACTAAATATTTCTCTTGATGTCTTAATTGATACAGTGAATACTCCTTATTTTATAATTAAACACCATTGTAGAAAAAGAATTTAGGTGTTACAGATATCACTTACAATACAAACTATATTTATTCTATTTAACAGCAATAACAGCTGGAATAGTTATCCTCAATAAATTATTATTTAATTTTACTCATTACCTTTCACATAGAACTCTCTGATCACATCATATACTAAAATAAAACTTAATAATTTTGTATTGTTTTCCTAATGTTTTCAAAATAAAACCCATGGTAAGCCAAACAGCGGTATTGTTGATTCTGTCTTTCAGGACATTGCGTGTTCGGTTTAATTTTGTTTTTAATATATGTGAAAGTTTAATCTCCTCCTATGTTTCATTTGGGCCCATATGTTTAGTTTTTTTTTTTTTTTTTAATATTTTACCATGAATCTCTCATTTGTTTTGCGATTTTCATTCCGTATTCGCTGGGCCGATTAGTACAATCCACTTTCGACTCAGGCTGCTCTTCTGATTCATCCCCTAGAATGAGGTAATGCGATTCTAACAAATATTGTTTAAACTCTATTGAAGGGTCGCCTGGTTAAACCTAATTAAAAAAATTTGCCATGTCTTCTTCTGTTGGACTTGGAAGATTTAAACCCAGGCTAGTTTGTCAGAAATAGCAACGTGAAACTCTTCATATAGACTTTCTCTACCAACCTTGTGGATCGTTCTTGTTCCTATGATAATTAATTTCAAACTCTTGGCATATTAGATCTACTTATTTTCTTTGGCATTAGTGTGGACTTAGTTTACTTAAAATGAACATATGCAGAAATTCGAGGAATCAGAATCCACGCTGATAATTTATAAATGTGGATGTTTTAGGTGAAATGTTTCTGAGAGATTAACTCCAAAAACTAATCTTTGTGTCAGATCTAGATGAGGTTTTAATATCATTTGTCTTGCCTTGCAGTCTCCAAAATTAGCTCTAATATTGAGGTTTTTAAACCCCTCAGTTGAAAAAATGGACAATCATGTTGTCCTTAATTTTATTTACACTTGAAAGAAATCTGTGGTATTCTATTCAAAACATTGTTGACAAATTGGATTATCATAAAATCAAAAATTTAATAAATGGGAACTTATACTATTTCCAAAATCTTTTCTGTCTGATCTTCTTTTACTGAAAAGAATTCGTCCATGAGAGGAACGCAGCTTTCAGAAAGAAAATAATATATTGAAATTTACATTATAACACAATCTCTTACAGTTAATTCAACTATTAATATATAGGAATGTCCGAAACTTCAGCTAAAAAACAAACACGGAACTCCAGCCCATGGCTGCAAGAAACAACTGCCACAACTGTCTTTCACTTAATGCTATTGGCTGGGTTTGATTTTTCTCTGCAGTAGTTGTATAATAGTGTCTGCTTGCTGTTTCATCAAAGAAAAGAGTTTCTTGGATCTCAAAATCCAAGGAAGATTAACAAAGATTTAGGGCCGCTCGTATATTTGGTTCTTGTTACCTGTATATACAACCTCGAGGAGGAAATGCTTTGCTCTTGCAACCTGCTGCGTTTCATGCCTAATCCCCACAGTTACCCTTTTGTGGATCTTATCCTCGGTAAAGAACTATTTCTAGTAAAAACTATTTACTTTTTGATAGCTCAGCTGAGTAGCGCGTTATTTTGCAAAGGAGGATCAGTAAAATTGATGTAAATATGCAAGAAGGGAGATTCAGTGTGTAGGGAAACTAAATATATGAGAAGAAATATATATCTATGTTAATGTGGATTGGATTGGGTAAAATCTTTTTACCTTTCCCTTTATTTGTTCCTTTTCCTTTTCTTTTATTTTTTTTGTTAATTTAGGCGCTTGATTATAGTTCTTCGTAGTTTGCGTTACGCTCTCCTTGATTTGGGAGTAGGATGGAATTCTTGGAATAAATTTCCTCTCTCTCTCTCCTTACTTTTTTGGTTAATGAGAACTCCATTTCCTTTTATTAATGATTTTTTGTTTGGATTAGCTTTCAAATACTATACAATTTATATTTACTAGTGATTACCATGAGAGGTTGATGCTTTATCTGATATTAAAAAAAATTTTGCTTGTTGTTCAACAGGTGAATGCTTGAGTGCAGCAAACAAAAACAGAATGTCTGGACATCCTTGTAGTTGACATATGCACTGGCATTTAAACATCTTGGCATAGCGAGATAGGCATACTTGATTAAACTAATATCTTATGTTCATTGATAGGATGTCCATTCCGAAAGAAAATTTCTGGAAGCACTGGCCTTTGGGATTGGTAGCTACGGTACTGTATATAAACATCATTCCCTTTCTTCTTCAGAGTAAGTACTGGAAAATGAGTCAAAACTCGATGAGTCTTGTTCTTAAGTATGTGATATGCACTTACTCCACTTAACTAGGGTTGCTAACCCTGCGAACTGAAAATTTACTATTATTTCTTGAAACCCAAAAGGAATGCATCTTCTTCTATCCATGTTTCAGCAATTTCTTGAATTTTTGCGCAGAACCCAATATGGAACTGTAAGCTCAAGTGATGTTGCTGAGATTAAAAGATTGGAGCAAGCGTACAATGTCCCTAAGGAGATGGTTGAAATATGCTGCGAGAAAACTGAGTACAGCATATGAGGCAATTTTTTCTGGTGAAGGAGGCTATGCGCTGGAGCCACTGTTCTGGGATATGAAGTATTAACCAGCATTTGGGCTGCATCCTTCTGGAACAAGCTTACGAGCACGCTTAACCCATGCATTTGAAATTTTCTGATTCCTTGATGGATTAAACTTTTTTGGGGTAGTTAAAAAGTGGATCCTCAGTACACAATGGACTCTCTGGCTTTTTTGAGTTGTAAGAATGACACTTTGATAAGAATGACAACTTTAGGAATTTCATATACAATATCATATTTCATTATCAAAAGTTGTTTCAGATTTTTTAACTTAATCTTCGATACAGTTTCTTATTTTTTGATCTTTTTAATAATGGTTATGTAATGTTCTTAATTTTTAACAATTTCCTCAGGGGATGGAACTAGATAAATGTGTTAATTCAAGCTTGTGCCTGACACAAAAGCCAAAGCTAGTTGTTGGGCTTAAAGGATCAACAGCCGATATTTTTTTAGACAATGCAGCTTATAGAGATTTCCTTTTCAAAACATTTGAGGCTTCAACTGCAGATATGGAGAGTTCTGCTGTAGTAATGGTAAGTTCCATTTTCTGTAATTAATATGAATACTTAGTTGTACTGACACAATATAGTCTAACAGTAAATGTATATATAACTCGACCATAAACCATACTATTTTCTGTTCATCAGACATGCCTGTCTAATGGCTTTCCAGTGCTCGTGATTCGAGGAATGTCAGACTTAGCTGGAAGTCAATCAGGAGATAATTCGATTTATACATTTGGTTCACTTGCTGCTCTAAATACAGTCAAAGCTGTTCTTAAATTTATCAAAAAGCTTCCTGCAGGTGATGTTTTCAATTCTAGTTCAACATTGTAGTATTTGATTAGCATGGACAAATGCATTTCTAATAATTCTTTGTTCAACATTGTAGTATTTGATTAGCATGGACAAATGCATTTCTAATAATTCTTTAAATCTTATCAATTGTTTTCTTATGGTTGTTGGTTCAACATGAAGCATTTAAAAGGAAAGAGTTGACGGTTACCAAAAGGATTAATCTTATGATATAAAATTAGTTTGGGATTTGATAATTATTATTAATGTGTATATATTGCAATAAATATAATTTTAAATCTAAAGATTGAAAATGTCGTTCATATATTCTTATTATACTTTCTCTATCTACAAATATAAATCGTTTTAAGATAATGATTTTCTTTATAAATATAAATTGTTTTGAGAATATCTAGGAATAATTAATAAAGTTTTTTTAAACTATCTCTAGAATTTTGTCAAGGGTAATATAGTTAAATTAATGAACATTTTATTTTAAGAGAATAAATTGTCTCCCTGATTATACAAGTCAGTGGCGCGAAGCTACTGGGCCAAAGAGCCGAGAGCGGCAAGGGCCGCTTTAAACTACAATTCTCATAGGGATGGAATCTTTTATAGGCGACAAGCTTAAACCAATATTTATGTATTATTACAGTTAAAGTACCTTTTCAGCATTAATTCCTGATAAAAACTAATCAAACTCTCGCAATGGCGAGCCAATTTCCCACTCCATATCATCTTCGTCTCTCTCTGAGCAGCTGATTTTCCACTCCACATGATCTTCCTCTCTCTCTGAGCGGCAGATTCCCAACTCCATATCCTCTGCCTCTCCCTCTGACCAGAATTCCAACTCTGTACTTACTTCCTCGCCACTGTCAAAATTTTCTTCATGGCTTGGACTGTCAAAATTTCTTTCATGGTTGGCTATAATGTCTCAAAAATTACTGAAAAGCTACAAAATTTTCTACTATATATTTCTTCAAAATTCTGAAAAGCATACAAATTTTCTAAAGGTTTACCAAGTTGGACTAATTCTTCTATTTCTTTCTCATGTACAATGCGTATCCCACACTTTTTGATTTCCATTTCATCGAAAGTTAGCTTCACCTTGGTGGGACTTTTTTCTTCATAAGGGTCAATCAAGTGATTGGCAATAAAGAAGAGGTATAGATGGTCTGATCTTTCATCATCGAGATGATAGGTGGTGCCCCAAACAGCCCTGTTTTTACTATAAACTGCAAATTCACAAGTAGGTTCATCGTCTTCAGTTATCACAACACAAACAACAAAACCTGCAATGTTCCACCATTTTTCAGATGAAGACAGGTATATTTTCAACGGACTGTTGAAACTCTGATAGTTGAACCAGTCGGGAATTTCACTTCCAGGTAAGTACATAGAGAATTCAGGGAGTGAATGTGATCTGTATGGATAAATTCCTTTCTGCATCAAATTTATTACCTGTAATATGTTAGTGCTTCAGAATAAAAAATTTACTGGCATAAAAAGAAAGAAACGATTTCAAGCTAGACCTTGCGGCAAATTTTTTTAAATTGATCCATGTTTGTGCAGATTTCTTGTATCCTGAGCAGCCGGCGGATTTTTAGAAACGAAAGCAGGAAACTTTTCAGCCATGTAAATGCCACGTTAATAGTCCCTTGCTTATCATTTAACTTCGAGCAGTATGAGAAATCTATCCGAAAATCCTTCACATTGGGTTTGTCAGACAAATTTGGAAGACTTTCCAAAGAAGTGCAGAAGAAGTGCAGTTTTCCACATACAGACCTACGATATTCGATGGAAGATCTGGTAATGACTGAAGCTTCTTGCAATTAGATAATTCAAGACAATGGAGTTGGGAAAGATGATTGATGCTTGAGGGTAACGTCATAAAATTGTTTCCACTTAGATTGAGACGTTCCAGCAAGGGGAAGCCACTAAGGTCATTAGGAATGGCTCCTTCAGGAAGATTGCAGTAACTAAGGTCTAGTTCTTTCAAGAAGGGTAGAGCTGAAGGAAATGCCATAACCATAGGCTCTGGATTCTTCCAAGTCGAAGGCATCAACCATGACAGAAGATGGAAATTCCATTGCTTAGCTAATTCCAGTTGTTGCATACCAATTCCAGCTGCATCCAACACCTCCAAACAGTTCATATCCTCCAACAGTTCATATCCTCAAAACATATTTTGTAAGTTCATAAGTTTTGAACAGCCAGAAAATAAGAACTCTTAAAGGGACTTTAAAGTTACACATGCCTGCTTGGAGAGTTACACAAAGTTTCGCAATTTTCAAGGTTAAGGAAAAACAAGCCTTTTTAGACAACTCCCAATAGATTGGCTGATACCCAATAGATTGGTGAACTTCATGAAGATTCCTACATCCTTCAAGATTCAACTCCTCAAGATTTGGGATCCCTCGGAAGTCGGGGGTCTCAATTAAACTTTCCGAGTAACTAAGATCAATGACCTTCAGCAACTTAATAGGCTACAACAAGATATACGAAAAAAATGAATAGATTATTTAATTACTAAGTAACATTGTGGTAGAAAATTAAATCACGAAACACGCACCTTCATTGATCTCTTCCAAAGTCGTTCAATACTGCTGTGCTGCATATGGAGCCGGACAAGTTTATCTGGTTGAAAATTTGATGGAAAAGTTCTACATGGACATTTATACCATTCCAAATAACTTAATTCATTGGAAAGATATTCAACTTCCTGAGAGGTGGGTACACTTCGGAGTATAAGCAACTTCCTGAGAGGTGGGTACACTTCGGAGTATAAGCAATCTCAGCTCTTTCACTCTGGAGAAAACTTTAGCACTTAAGTGTTCCTCTTCTTGTTTCCAAGAATGCAGGACTATAGCCTTAACTTGTTCTGTTTTCTGTCAATTGAGGGTAATTAGATACCTTGTTAATTACCGAATACTATAAAAAAAACTATAAGTATTACTTACCATGTCCTTTACTTGAACGTGATAGAGATCCTTGTCAAGCCATATTCTACTACGTAGGCTTGGGTCTTCGCGAGATTCTTTACGAACAATTTCTCTTCCCATCTCTTGAACCAAATCATGCATCCACAAACCTCCACATAGTATAGTTATGAGAGATTTATCGATGAGTTCTCCTATTCCGCTTTCTGGGAAGAATCCACAGCTTTCTAGTACTTTTATCACATATTCTTTCCTCATTCCCTTGAAGAAACATGCAATGTCAAGGAATATTTTTTTTGATACTTCATCAAGCACATCATAACTCAATTGAAGCTTGCTCAGAATTTTTTCATTTGGAATTTCTTTTAGTCTGTCTAATGTGCTGTTCCATTCCCTCGTAGATTTATCACACAAAGAGGAACCTATAATATTAAGAGCTAAAGGGAGGCCACTGGCATATTTTACAAAATCGTTACAAAGCTCCTCATATTCCTCCTTGTGATGATTATTCTTGAAGGCCTTTGAGCAAAAGCTGTGAAGGCCTTTGAGCTAAAGGGTTTAAAGGCAATCATCCTGACTTAACTCCTCAACTCCGTGTAATATTTCATCTGCTCCATTGTGTTTCAACAGATGTTTCATCTCTTGTTGTTATATGATCCTACCTTCCAATACCAAACCAATGTTCTCATCCTTTTTTCCAAATCAAATTAACTCTAATTGCTCGACCTGATCAACATCAACAAAGAATGGCCTAAAATCTTTTACGACACAACCTATTTCCTTATTTCGTCAGTTCCTCTAATAAGCAATCATATATTTGTATGTCCTTTTATCCATCAATGGTTGCAGATAGAAGTTGTTTCTGTAAGAAACTATACCATATTTTTTCAGAAGAATTCTCCTAAACATTTTCACAAGAAAAACAACTCCCTTCAAATTGCATCAATAAATATCCTTGTAAAACAACATCTAGAAATAGTTGTTTCGTATTCAACCCAATCCCACATAATTCCTATAATTGTTTTTAACTTACTCAAGTTCCCTAAATCTAGATAATCATTTATTATTCTCCAACCTTAGACTCCATTCCCACAAAATCCTTGGCAATGCTATGACTTGATCTTCTCAATTGGCTGAGTATGTCTTCAACAATATCTTGAATAAACTCCGACTCATCCCTGTAATGGCAGAGTCTCATATGTTCAACAAAAACCCAATTACAAAGAAATTATATTTTGAATTAGTTTTTTCAAGATCAGTAAGAAAAAATAAAGTTTTCTAAAGTTTTCTCTTGTATTTTCTCTGTCTTTAAGAATAATTATAATTTTCATTCATATCATTGAGAACTTTTTTGCAGTAAAAGTCGGGTTTTACAACTGCTAATTAAATGTAATCAGATTGATCAAAAGCGGCAAGAACTTAATAACAATAGTAAAACAAAACAAGAATCTAATAATTAAAATGAAGAAGAAGTTGTCTGACCTGCCATTTAGATGCCATCCAG
>NW_023591140.1:13839-28619 GCF_014843425.1 Jatropha curcas
CCAATTTTCATGGGATCTTTACCGGTGTTAACAGCTATCCGACTATGGTGTACAAGAACAAAAAGAAATAATTTTAGCGCAGAGATGTCACCTTTGAATGAATCTACCATGTTAAAAAAAAGGTGACAGGTAGAGCAACCATATGGTACTGTCCACAAAGGTGGAGGATACCCCAAAAGGGAGTTTGATTGAAAAATCCCATGGCAAGACTGGAAAACCTGGCGAAACTCCTTGAGGTAGAAGGAGGGTTCAATGAACGAAAAGGTTCAACTTCCAAGAACCACATAGCAACTTTTGAAGTCAAATTGCAACTTGAATAGGCCAAGGAGAGTTATAAAAAAAGCCTGCTCGTTTTGGATGATATGGTGCCTATGCCATCTCCAATTGCAGATGAAATAGCATTCATCCACTTTCAATGAAAGCTGTCAAAAAGTCAGAAGAAGAAAGTGAGAAAAGCTATGGAAGATGAAAATGAAGCCCTTTATAAGAATCAGACGTGGAAACTTAGTTGATCCACGCAAAGGGAAAGAAGGCAATTGGATGCAAATGGGTAATGCAAAGAAAGGATGGATTTCCGACAGAGACAGTGTTTCACTATAAAGGCAAGGTTGGTAGCTAAAGGCTACGCTCAGACGGAGGGAAATTGAATTATAATGAGTATTTTCTCCAGTGTGTAAAACAATTTCCTCCATTCGGATTTTGTTAGCCTTGGTAAGCAACAGTTGATTTGGGAACTAGTTCAAGTTGGAATGTAGAAAACTGCATTTTTACAATGGAGAACTGGAAGAGGAAATCTAAGACTCAGCCAAAAAGGAATCTAAGGTTTGTGGAAAGGAAAATATGGTATGGCAAACTTGAAAAGATCGCTTTATGGATTGAAGCAATTCTCCGAGGCAGTGGACAAAGCGAGTTTGATAAGTTTATGCAAAGGCAGAAGTACACAAGAAGCAAAATACGATCCATTGTGTGTATTTGCGCCAAGCGACAAGATGGCTCTTTTCAGTTTATCTACTTTTGTATGTTTGATGATATGCCTAAATAGCTTCAAAGAAGTAAACAAGAAATTGGAGAATTTGAAGAAGTCAGTTGAATCAAGAATTTGAAATGAAAGATCTAGGCGAAGCAAAAAGGATTATCGGCATGGAGATAACCAGAGAAGGAAATTGGGGAGACTTGTTCTGAATCAGAAGCAATATCTAGAAATACTAAAGGCGTTTGGTATGGATGACAAAACCAACTGTATACACTCTTGCTCCTATTTCAAAAACTCAGTGCAGCTCAGTCGCCAAAAAAGGAAATCAGACGGAATACATGTCAAGAGTCCCTATGCATAATGCTATAGGTAGGCTTGAGTGTATCTATGGTTGTACAAGACCTGTACATTTCACAGCAGTTGGATTGTGAGCAGAATACATGCATATCCTCGGCAAGCGAGCATTGGCAAGCTGGAAATGGATTTCTGCGGTACTTCAAAAACACCGTGAATTTTGGATTGAATTTTTGAGCAGGATAAGAATAGTGGTCAAACGCATAGTCCCGGAATACTGTGATTCTGATTATGCCCGGTGATTTGGATAAACGTCGATCACACGGTTAGTGTGTTTTACTCTGCAAAACCCAAGTTAGTTGGAAAGTCTACTTTACAGTCAACAGTGGCTTTGTCTACAACAGAGGCACAGAGTACATGGCAAGTTACAGAGGCCCTGTTAAAGAAGGCAAATTGGCTTCAAGGAATTGCTGAATGAATTGGGGAATTTAGGCAAAACAAGCATGTTGTAACATTGCGATAAAGTCAAAGGGCTGAATTCACTTGGCAAAGAAACCAAAAGTTATCAAATGCAAGGACGAAGCATATCGATGTTCGATTTCCATTTTGTCAGAGAAAATTCTGGAGGAAAGACAAGTGGTCCAACTCCAGAAGATTCAGACTGCTGAAAAATCCCGCTGATATGTTGACAAAAAGTGGGACAGCTGTCAAGTTCAACATTGTTTTTGACTTGATCAATATTGTTTAAAATGAAAAAGCTTGGCATTGGGCCAAAGCACATTTGAAAACAGTACAACTTCTGTGAGAGAAAAGACAGGAATGCTTTGCATTGGTGGGATTTCGCCAAAAGGTGAGAGATTATTGGTTTAGGTGGCTTGCAAAAATTCCCACATCGAAAGAAAGGGAGGAATAGGGAGTTGTTTGGCTATAAAAGGAAGGTTAGCTCCTTAAATTTTTATTCCATTCCAAAACTGTCCTCCAATTCTTAAGTGGGTTGATAAGTTTCTCTCCGTCTCTCAATTTGTATATTCTTTAGTGAAATTATAAATTTAAGTAGTGTCCGGGACGTAGGCAAAATTGCCGAACCGTAAATTTTGGTATTCTCTTTATTTATTGCTTTTGTTTTTATTTAATTTAATAGCTATTGTGGGCAAAATATTTTTTGGTGGTTATTGTCTAATTAATTACTTCTAAGTAAATTCCTGTCTAGGCAAGTGGGTTTGTAAGTGAGACCATTTGTGACTCCCTCGCACTTACCTGGGAACTTACTTAGTTAGTTAGTAAACAGTAATTCACAAATTGCTTTGTGTGGAAAAGTAGCCCAATTTTCCAACAACATTTTTGCCCATTTTCTTAATGATGTGAGTCCATCTGAAGTGAAAAAACAGGCTGGCTTAAATTGGAGAACCGCTTCACAGATAAGAAAAACTTTTCAAAAGACAACATTGAGAAGGTTCAATCAATGTAGAAGTTTGCATACAGAGATGGCCAATCTCTCTGATGGCAATCTAAATGACAGGTCAGACAACTTCTTCTTCATTTTAATTATTAGATTCTTGTTTGTTTTACTAATTGTTATTAATTCTTGCTGCTTTTGATCAACTGATTACATTTAAATTAGCAGTTGTAAAACGCGACTTTTACTGCAAAAAAGTTCTCAAATGATATGAATGAGAAATTTTATAAATTATCCTTAAGAACAGAGAAAATACAAAGAGAAAACTTTTTTTTTTTTTTTTACTGATCTGAAAAAACAATTCAAAAAATAGATTTCTTTTTATTGTTTTGTTGAACAATGAGACTCTGCATGACAGGGAATTGAGTCGGAGTTTATTCAAGTATTGTTGAAGACATAACTCCAGCTAATTGAGAAGATCAATCATAGCATGCCAAGGATTTTGTGGGAATGGAGTCTATGTGGAGAAAATAAATGAAAATTATCTAAGATTAAGGGGAACTTGAGTAGTTAATAAACTATAGGAATATGTTGGGATGGGTGGAATAGGTAAAACAACTTCATTTCTAGTGTGTTTACAAAGGATATTTATTGTCAATTTTGAAAGGGAGTTTTTTGAAAATTTTTTAGAGAATCTTCTGAAAAATAATGGTATAGTTTCTTAACAGAAAACAACTTTATCAACTTCTATCTGCAACATTGATGGATAAAGACATACAAATATATGATGCTTATAGAGGAACTGACGAAATAAGCAATAGGTTGTCTCGTAAAAAGATTTTAGCCATTCTTGATGATGTTGATCAGGTGGAGCAATTAGAGTTTTTGATTGGAAAAAAGGATGAACATTGGTTTGGTATCGGAAGTAGGATCATCATAACAACAAGAGATGAACATCTGTTGAAAAAACATGGAGCAGATGAAATATACAGAGTTGAGGAGTTAAGTCAGGATGATGCCTTTAAACTCTTTTGCTCAAAGGCCTTCAAGAATAATCACACAAGGAGGAATATGTGGAGCTTTGTAACGATTTTGTAAAATATGCCAGTGGCCTCCCTTTAGCTCTTAATATTATAGGTTCCTCTTTGTGTGATAAATCTGCAAGGGAATGGAACAGCACATTAGACAGACTAAAAGAAATTCCAAATGAAAAATTCTGAGCAAGCTTCAATTGAGCTATGATGTGCTTTGTGAAGGATCAAAAAAAAATATTCCTTGATATTGCATGTTTCTTCAAAGGAATGGAGAAAGAATATGTGATAAAAGTACTAGAAAGCTGTGGATTCTTCCCAGAAAGCGGAATAGGAGAACTCATCGATAAATCTCTCATAACTATACGATGTGGACATTTGTGGATGCATGATTTGGTTCAAGAGATGGGAAGAGAAATCGTTCGTAAAGAATCTCGCGAAGACCCAAGCCTACGTAGTAGAATATGGCTTGACAAGGATCTCTATCACGTTCAAGTAAAGGACATGGTAAGTAATACTTACTGTTTGTTTTATAGTATTCGGTAATTGACAAGGTATCTAATTATTTATTATTCTTTATATACCCTCAATTGACAGAAAACAGAACAAGTTAAGGCTATAGTCCTGCATTCTTGGAAACAAGAAGAGGAACACTTAAGTGCTAAAGTTTTCTCCAGAGTGAAAGAGCTGAGATTGCTTATTCTCCGAAGTGTACCCACCTCTCAGGAAGTTGAATATCTTTCCAATGAGTTAAGTTATTTGGAATGGTATAAATGTCCATGTAGAACTTTTCCATCAAATTTTCAACCAGATAAACTTGTCCAGCTCCATATGCAGCACAGCAGTATTGAAAGACTTTGGAAGAGATCAATGAAGGTGCGTGTTTCGTGATTTAATTTTCTACCACAATGTTACTTAGTAATTAAATAATCTATTCATTTTTTTGGTATATCTTGTTGTAGCCTATTAAGTTGCTGAAGGGTATATCTTGTTGTAGCCTATTAAGTTGCTGAAGGTCATTGATCTTAGTTACTCGGAAAGTTTAATTGAGACCCCGGACTTCCGAGGGATCCCAAATCTTGAGGAGTTGAATCTTGAAGGATGTAGGAATCTTCATGAAGTTCACCAATCTATTGGAGTTCTAAAAAGGCTTGTTTTCCTTAACCTGAAAAATTGCGGAAACCTTGTGTCTCTTCCAAGCAGCATGTGTAACTTAAAGTCCCTTAAGAGTCTTATCTTGCGTGGCTGTTCAAAACTTATGAAACTTCCAAATATGTTGGGGGATAGGATATGAACTGTTTGGAGGTGTTGGATGCAGCTGGAATTGGTATGCAACAACTGGAATTAGCTAAGCAATGGAATTTCCATCTTCTGTCATGGTTGATGCCTTCGACTTGGAAGAATCCAGAGCCTATGGTTATGGCATTTCCTTCAGCTCTACCCTTCTTGAAAGAACTAAATCTTAGTTACTGCAATCTTCCTGAAGGAGCCATTCCTAATGACCTTAGTGGCTTCCCCTTGCTGGAAGGTCTCAATCTAAGTGGGAACAATTTTATGACGTTACCTTCAAGCATCAATCATCTTTCCCAACTCCATTGTCTTGAGTTATCTAATTGCAAGAAGCTTCAGTCATTACCAGATCTTCCATCGAATATCATATGTCTGTATGTGAAAAACTGCACTTCTTTGGAAAGTCTTCCAAATTTGTCTGACAAACCCAATGTGAAGGATTTTCAGATAGATTTCTCGTACTGCTCTAAGTTAAATGATAAGAAAGGGACTATCAATGTGGCATTTACATGGCTGAAAAGTTTTCTGCTTTCGTTTCTAAAAATCCGCCCGCTGCTCAGGATACAAGAAATCTGCACAAACATGGATCAGTTACACAGAATATGCCACAAGGTCTAGCTCTGAATTCATTTCTTTCTTTTTATGCCAGTAAATTTTTTATTCTGAAGCAGTAACACATTACAGGTAATAAATTTGATGCAGAAAGGAATTTATCCATACAGATCACTTTCATTCCTTGACTTCTCTATGTACTTACCTGGAAGTGAAATTCCCGACTGGTTCAACTATCAGAGTTCCAACAGTCCGTTGAAAATATACCTGTCTTCAACTGAAAAATGGTGGAACATTGCAGGTTTTGTTGTTTGTATTGTGCTAGCTGTAGATGAGGAAACTACTTGTAAATTTGCAGTTTATAGTAAAAACAAGGCTGTTTGGGAGACCGCCTATCTTCTCAATGGAAGATCAGACCATCTTTACCTCTTCTTTATTGCCAATCCCTTGATTGATCCTTATGAAGAAAAAAGTCCCACCAAGGTGAAGCTAACTTTCGATGAAATAGAAATCAAAAAGTGTGGGATACGCATTGTACATGAGAAAGAAATAGAAGAATTAATTGTACATGAGAAAGAAATAGAAGAATTAGTCCAACTTGGTAAACCTTTAGAAAATTTGTATGCTTTTCAGAATTTTGAAGAAATATATAGTCCAAGCCACGAAGAAAGTTTTGACAGTGGAGAGGAAGTAAGTACAGAGTTGGAATTCTGGTCAGAGGGAGAGGCAGATGATATGGAGTTGGGAATCTGCTGCTCAGATAAAGAGGAAGATCATGTGGAGTGGGAAATCAGCTGCTCAGGGAGAGACGAAGATGACATGGAGTGGGAAATTGGCTCGCCATTGCGAGAGTTTGATTAGTTTTTATCAGGAATTAATGCTGAAAAGGTACTTTAACCGTATGAGAATTGTAGTTTAAGGCGTCTCTCGCCGCTTTCGGCTCGTTGGGCCAGTAGCCTCTCGCCACTGACTTTTTATAATTAAGGAGACAATTTATTCTCCTAAAATAAAATGTTCATCAATTTGACTACATTACCCTTTACAAAAGTACAGAGATAAGTTAGTGCATTGAATATAAACAAGGATAAAATGAAAAAAACTTTATTAATTATTCCTAGATATTCTCAAAACAATTTATATTTATAAAGAAAATAATTATCTTAAAACAATTTATACTTATGGATAGAGAGAGTATAATAAGAATAAATGAACGATATTGTCAATCTTTAGATTTAAAATTGTATTTATTTCAATATAGACACATCAATAATAATTATCTTATCCCAAACTAATTTTATATTATAAGATTAATCCTTTTGTAACCGTAAACTCTTTCCTTTTAAATGATTCATGTTGAACTAACAACCATAAGAAAACAATTAATAAGATTTAAAGAATTATTAGAAATGCATTTGTCCATGCTAATCAAATACTACAATGTTGAACTAGAATTGAAAACATCACCTGCAGGAAGCTTTTTGATAAATTTAAGAACAGCTTTGACAGTATTTAGAGCAGCAAGTGAACCAAATGTAGAGTGCAGCCAAATGTTATAATCGAATTATCTCGCTGATCAAGTCCGACATTCCCTTGAATCAACGAGCAGTGGAAAGCCAATTAGACAAGCAGTCTGATGAAACAAGACCAATTAGGTATGGTTTATGGTCGAGTTATGATATACATTACCGTTTAGACTAATGATTGTGTCGGTACAAACTAAGTAACTCATATTTATTAACAGAAAAGACAATTACATTACTACTGGCAAGAACTTCTGCCATACTGTCAGTTGAAGCCTCAAAATGTTCTTGAAAGGAAATCTTCTAGAAGCTGCAATTGTCTATAAAAAATATAAAAAAATATTGGCTGTTGATCCTTTAAGCCCAACAACTAGCTTTGGCTTTTGTGTCAGGCACAAGCTTGAATTAACACATTTATCTAGTTCCATCCCCTGAGTTGAAAATTAAAAACATTACATACCCATTATTAAAAAGATCAAAAAATAAGAAACTGTATCGAAGATTAAGTAAAAAAATCTCAAACAACTTTTGATAATGAAATATGATATTGTATATGAAATTCCTAAAGTTGTCATTCTTAAAACTCAAAAAAGCAGAGAGTCTTGTGTACTGCGGATCCACTTTTTAACTACCAAAAAAGTAAACATCAAGGAATCAAAAATTTCATGCAGGGTTAACCTCTAAGCTTGCAGCAAGATGAAGCCAATGCTGGTTTACTTCAGCCCAGAACAGTGGCTCCGCCGCATTAGCCTCCTTCACAGAAAAAAATTGCTCATTGCTGTATCCAACAATTGTTTCCCAGCAATTCAAGCATCTCCTTGAGGGACAGTGGTAGCTTCCATTCCTTTATGCTCAGCAACATCACTTGAGCTTACAGTTCCATTTGGGTTCTGCAAAATCAAGAAATTCTGAACATGTAAAAGATGCATTCTTTTGGGTTCAAGAAAATAATAGTAATTTTCAGTCGCAGGCTTAGCCTAGTAGTAGTAAGTGCATATCTAACTTAGACAAAGACTCGAGTTTGAATCCTTATTTTCAGTACTCTGAAGAAACAAAGGGAATGATTTATACATACCAGCCAATCCCAAAGGCCAGTGTTAGCGAATTTCTTTGGAATGGAAACATCTCCAATGAACATAGAATTGTTTAAATTGCCAGCTATGCCAAAATGAATAATGCCAGTCATGTCAAACAGATCCAACATTTGTTGTGTTGCTGCAGCGGCATTCACCTGATTGAACCAACAGCAAATTTTTTTTAATATCAGAAAGAATCACCTCTCATGGTAATATAAATATACATGTATATATTTGAAACTATCCAACAAAAAATATTAAAAAGAATGGAGTTCTCATTAACCAAAAAGAAAAAATGAAAAATTTTATTCCAAGAATTACATCCTATTCCCAATCAGGAGCTAACCAAACATATCGAACTAAATCAGAGCCTAATTAACAAAAAAAATAAAAGAAAAGAAAAGGAGAAAAGAAAAGGAGAACAAATAAGAAAGGTAAAAGATTTACCAATCCAATCCCACATCTAACATAGATAACTTTCTTCTCATAGATTGTTCCCACCCTGAATCTCCTTCCTGCAATTTCACAATATTACTTCCACTTGCAAAATACACTATCAGTAGCTACTATCAGTAGCTATAAATAGTATATTTTACTGAAATAGTTTACCTGAAAGATCCACAAAAGGGTACTTGGGATTAGGCATGAAAGCACCGGTTGCAAAGAAAGCGTTCTCCTCAGTTGTATATACAGTAACAAGACCAATATAAAGCCCTACCTTGTTAATTTCCTTGATTTTGATCCAAGAAACTCTTTTCTTTGATGAAACAGCAGCAGACACTAATATAACTTGCAAGAAAATCCAAACCAGCAATAGCATTGTGAAGCATTGTGCAGTTTTTCTTGCAGCCATGGCTGAGTTCCGTGTTGTTTTTTAGCTGAATTTGACAATCCTATATATAATGTTGAATTACTGTAGAATTGTTATATAAATTCATATATTATTTTCTTTCTGAAGCTGTCTCTCATGGACGAATTCTTTCAGTAAAGAAGATCAGACAGAAAAGATTTTGAATAGTATGTTCCCATCCATTATTAAAATTTGATTTTATATTATCATTTGTCACATGTTTGAATAGAATAATAGATTTCTTTCAAGTGTAAATAAAATAGGCACATGATTGTCATTTTTCAACTGGTGGTTAAAAACCTCATATTAGACTAATTTGGAGACTGCAAGGCAAGACAAATGAATTAAAAAACTCAGCTGAGTCTGACACAGAATTGTTCGGAGTTCACTCAAAAACATTTTTTAATTTCTGACAAATAGCTGGGTTAAATCTTCCAAGTCCAAAAGAGAAGACATGGCATTTTTTAATTAGGTTTAACCAGGCTTCAATAGAAGTTTAAAACAGTATTGTTAGAATCGCACGATTCACCATATAAATCCTACTATTCGTATCGAATCTAAAAGAAATCGATACCAATCTTAGGGATGTATCAGAGAGCAACCTGAATCGAAAGTGGATTGTACGAATCAGCAGCGAATCAGAATGAATCGCAACAAATCAAGATTCATGTAAAATATAAAAGAAAACTAAAAAAAACTAAAATATGGGCCCAAATGCAAACATAGGAGGAGATTAAACTTCACATGTATTAAAAAAATTAAACGACGCAATGTCAGGAAGACAGAAACAACAATACCTGGTTGGCTTACCATTGATATTTTGAAATTAAGAACAACACAAATTGTTAAGTTTATTTAGTATATGATTGATATTATAATTTTCAATTGAATATTTAATATCTTTCGATAAAATTATTCGGAATTAGAATTTTAATTGATTCTCAAGAGGCTATAGAAAATCTTATGATTCAATTCTAAATTCTCAATTCTCAATTCAACTCGATTCTCAATTTTCAATTCAAAAACTGAAGCTTCTCAATTCTCAGTTAAGATTTGACAACACTGGTTTACGAACAATCAGAATGTCTAAATTTGTTCCTCGAATTCATCCGCATTTCTATCGGAGATTTATGTAATTAAACCCTATTAATTGTTTTATTTCTGGCCACATGGAAAAATCTGAACACAGCACAAGCATCGGTTGACCACAAAAAAATGCTCCACATTTTGAGATCAAATTCAATTATTCCAAGCAAATCTTCTATGTGAAGTAATGAGAAAATTAATGAAGTAATGAGAAAATTAATAATAATAAGATAATATTATTGAGACAGATTTCATGGCAATGAGCTTTTCATTGATCACGTGTAATGTTAAATACAGTAAAGAAGTTCTGAACCCTAGCCCTCTACAAACTCTGCAAATCAGGAGAATACATTGTACATCAATTTCTTACAAAAGTAAATGGATAGTAAAACTCATCACAAACTCAGTTCTGCGCGTGTTTGCGAGAAATTGCAGATCGCAGATGGCGAACTATGGGGTGGCTGGTTATTGCCTAGAATTGTAAACGAACTTCGTTTCCTCTTAGATGACTTTTTCGTTCTATTTTATTTTATGTGCAACTCGGAGACCAGTAAGTATGCACCTGACTGTACTTGATCTTAAAGAATTAGGTGACTCCATTATACTTTTGTTTTTTAATAAATGATTTTTATTATTATTATTAATTAATATTTTTATTTATCTTTCATATTAAAATAAAAAATAATATGTGCACTTTGGTGATATATAAAATGAAACTTTGTATTAATTCCCTTTGTGTAATCAGTGATGTTACTTGCTCATGCGTCTTCACTTTTAAACAAATTGATGTTGCTGGTATTAGATAAGATAACAACGTAGTTGGTACAAAGACTTATTCAAATTCTATTCTGTTATATTTAGATATATACAAGTTCCTTGAAACAAGGATTAGAAGAGTCTGTAATCATGTATTTAAATTACACTTGTATGTGAATAGATTATCACTTCCTCTAATCGTTTTTATGGTATCAGAGCCTTTTGCTCAAACAACATTTTTTTTTTTCGATCCTATCTGTGATTCTTCTATTCCTTTTCAATGACTAATCCTTTGGAAGAAACCAGTTCCACCACTCCTACCGTTCTTCAAATGCCAACCCTAAATCCCTCTGAAACTCAATTAGTTTCCATTAATGCCTCCGCTCAAGCTCCTCTTAAACTGACTGCCACAAACCACCAATCGTGGCATACTCAGTGGTACTCTCTATTGGTTGGTTATGATTTTCTTAAGTTTGTTGAGAACCCTATTGCTAGTAATCTGACAGCTAGTTCCTATCTGTTTCGTCAAGATCAGCTCCTTCGAAGTGCTATGATCGCTTCTCTTTCTCCCGATGTTGTCTCTTATGTTGTTGGTGAGAAAACTTCTCACGATGTTTGGGTTACTCTGGAGAAAACCTATGCTAGAAAACCTATGCGTAATCACTCAAGCTCGCATAAAGCTTGAGAGAGTCTCCTTATTTACGCTAAGAAAGGGATCTTCATACATTACTGAGTTTCCTCCACAAAATTAAATCGATCACGCACTACACTCTGCTGGCTGGTGTTGTTATTACAATGAATTAAACTGTTCTGCCTGTTCTTCATGGTTTACTGCTGAATATAGGAGGTTTCGGCTGCTCATTCGAGCACGTGACTGCTGAGAGTTTCTTTTGACGATCTTCATGATGAAATGACTGACTTTGAGAGTCATTGAATCGGAGTCGAATTTGGTTGTTTACTCCACAACGGTGAACTATACTGCGAAAAACATAGCTGATCGTCAACTGGCTCCTCATCTTTCACTTTTGTTAATTTGGAAATTTTTCAGGTACTCCCTACTTCTCCTCGACCTACAAAAATAGGGTTAAATGTCAATTTTGTGACAGGCCTGGGCATGTCACCAAACAATGTTTTAAACTCAAGAAATTGCTCCCATGGTTGTTTAATGAAAACTCCACTACTGCTGGTTCAAAGGCTCAAGCTCAAGTTAATTGTGTTACTAGCAATCGGCAGACAAATGATCCTCGTTGGGTTGTCGATTCAGGTGCGAATCAGCATGTGGTAGAAGATTTAAAGAATCTGGCTATTCATTCAGATTATGAAGGCAGTGATAATGTTTTCCTTGGTGATGGTAAATCCTATCCAATTTCTCATACAGGGACTGTTACCTTAAATTCTGCCATCAAGCCTTTGAGTTTAAAGAATGTTTTATGTGTTCCTGCTCTTGACAAGAATCTTATTTTTGTTTATAAATTGTGCACTGATAATAATGTTGAGGTGACATTTAATCCCTTTCTGTTTACTGTGAAGGATTTGAGCACGGGGGCGCTGCTAGCGGAAGGGAAGCCAAGCCACTAATGGCATTATGAATGCCGCCCAGATCTGTCAAGAGGTTCTTCTTGAACATTCAATCATATTGTTGCTTCTTCACAGCCCTTATGGCATCATCGGGCTAGGCCTACCTCAACACCTATCTTGCGTCTTATTTGCAGTCATGTTGAATTTATCAGTTTCAAAATTTCTTTTGTGATTCATGTAAGTGCAACAAAATGCACAAGTCTCCATTTTTTGAGTCCACTATGACAAGCTCTACTCCATTGGAGTTAATTTACAGTGACGTTTGGGGACCGTCACCGGTCACTTCTATTGATGAATTTCGGTGTTGTATCATTTTTGTCGATCATTTTACCAAATTTGTGTGGTTGTTTCCTTTGAAAAGAAAATCTGACATGTCTTCAATTTTTCCGGTATTTCACTTCAATAGGAAAATTAAATCAATCTATTCAGATAATGGGGGGGAATTTATAAACCTGAAAGCTTACTTGCAAGAAAAGGGATTTCTCATTTTCTTACTCCACGCTACACACCAGAACATAACGCCACAGCTGAGCGTCGACATCGACACATTGTCGAAACCGGGCTCACATTACTTCATCAAGCCAATCTACCATTATCTTTTTGGACATATGCTTTTCAGATAGCCGTATATTTAATCAATAGAACGCCAACCTCTATTTTGGACAATAAATCACCTTTCTACTGTCTTCATGGCAAAGAACCCAATTATGCTAAATTAAAGGTTTTTGGGTGTTTATGTTATCCTTGGATTCGTCCATTTAATAAACATAAACTAAAAAACTCTTCCTTGTGTTTTTATTGGGTATTCAGCTACTCAAAGTGCTTATCAAGTGCTAAAGTATGATCCTCATTCATCCAAAATCTATCTTTCTCGTCATGTTGACTTTATAGAATCTGACTTTCTGTTTAATTCTCTAGCCACAGCTTTAGAACGACCTAATTCTCATACATTAGATACCTGGTCACCCATACATTTTATTTTACCAATGTCTGCAGGTCTTGACAGTAGTGGGCAACCAAATTATGTGAACCCTGATTCCTCGGCTTCATCTTCGCTAGTTCAACAGCAACCCGAACACAGTAGCAACCCGAACACAGTAACATCTCGGATTCTGGTTCAGGTACTGAAATTTCTAATTCACCTATTTTATTACCTACTCAAAGTGATGTTGTGAGCATCTTGCCGTTGGCCTCTAATCTCAATCAGAATGTACATCCAATGGTGACACGCAGCAAAAATCAAATTCGAAAGCCAATTAATATACTGTGTCTATCCACTGAAGTTCAATCTGATATTCAATTTGTTCCCAAGACTGTTGCTCAGGCAATGAAGGATCCGAAGTGGCGATCTGCCATGGAAGAAGAATATCAAGCCCTCATGAAGCAGAAAACTTGGAGTTTGGTTCCTTTGGAAAAAGCAAATAATATTGTTAGCTGTAAATGGCTGTTTCGATAAAGCGTGATTCTAAGGGAATTCCAGTTCGGTATAAAGCACGTCTAGTGGCACGAGGATTTACTCAAAGACCAGGACTTGATTTTGATCAGACCTTCTCTCCTGTTGCAAAACATCCCACAGTTCGGGTTATACTATCTATTGCTGTTAGTAAAAATTGGCCTCTTCGACAGGTGGATGTCAATAATGCCTTCCTTCAATGCTCTTCCTCATGGCAAAATAAATGAAAGTCGTTGTATGGATGCAGCCACCTGGTTTTTATTCAACGATCACAATTTGAGAAATTTGTTGCAAAATTGGAGAAGTCTCTCTACGGATTAAAACAAGCCTCCAAGGTTGGTCCTTCTGTTTAAACTCGTTCTGATAGCTGCTGGTTTTCAGCAATCCAAATCAGATTCTTGCCTACTTTATATATATCGACTCCCGCTTCCGCCCCCTCCCTCTCCCTCTCCTCCCATACCTCCCCCCGCTCCCCCACCCCTCCCCGGCCCCCCCCCAAGGGACTATTGTTTATTTTACTAGTTTACGTTGATGATTAAATATTACCTGGGAGTAGTGCTATGCGAATTGAAGCATTCAGTAATCAATTGGTAAAGATTCTCTAAATTTAATAGATTTGGGTAACCTTCCTATTTTTCTGGTGTTGGAGGTCAAGAGAAAGCCAAGGGTCTGTTTTCTCACAACATAATTATGATAACGTGACCCTTCTAGGAGAAAGCTCACATGCATGAAAGCCAAATCTGCATCTACACCAATGTCTTCGCCATGACCCGTCAATTCTTCAAATTCTGCTTGGTTTACAGGATGCCCTGTCTATCGAGCTCTAAATAGGAAGTTTACAATAATATTGCTACAAGAACAATGTGGCAATTTTGTTTTTAATAAACTAGCCAATACACATCAAAGCCGCCTTGAAAACTGGACT